>WBMV01002163.1:433313-487561 GCA_013396655.1 Campylorhamphus procurvoides | reverse complement strand
CCCAGATCTGAAAGGAGACTATGCAAGGCAGTACACTGCTCAGGAATTGATGCTGCTTTGCACAGTCTATATCCATGTATAGCTAGGTAACTATCAACCAGAGAGAAGAGGAATAAAAACCAAAGGTCAGCTTGGTGATGGTTGTCATTCATCCTGTGTGTGGAATACTTCTCTGGGCCTACCAGGTAACAGAGACTCAAGTAATGAATTCAAATAATCCAGAAAGTTTCTTCAAATTCTTAGTCACAGCTTTACCATGACACTAAGTGTATAGATACTGCAAAAAGAAAATAAAGTAAAAATATTTAATTTTAATTCCTTTTTAATAATGAACAGTTATTTTTAGAAATGGAACCACAAAGAGGCCCTGATGACTCTGGTGCACAAGGCTGGGCTGATTCCAGACTACCTTGTCTGCTGTCTCCTCTGTTTTATTCTCACCTGTCCACAGTACTTCTGTTCATATGCTCTGAGTGTTACGAAATGCCAAAACAACTCTTGAAGTTACGGATCTTAGGTTTTGTACTTTTCCCTAGTTATTGATGAAATTCTGTTCTAACTGAAACCTCATTTCTTGAAAATTACTGGAACCTAATCTTGCAATCTTTTCTGTTCAGTAAAAAAGAACAGCAGCACTAGTTGAAGCAATAGCTGTGGAGCTAAGGGAACAGAGAGGTGGCAACATGAATATTGAGGAACTGTTTTTCCAAATAGGAATGGCTGTTTAGAGACCAGAGTAATACACCAGCCCATCAGCACATGAGACTCTCTCTGCCTCCTTTCTTCTTGTTTGATAAGAGGAGAGTGACAGATTTTACCAGAGATCAGAGGCAACTGTCTGATCCCAGTGGGCTTTGGGGACCTGAGAGGTCTTGCTGAGGGACCTACCACTAGTTAAAAGCAAACAGCTCATCACATAGCAGGAAGGGATCTGAAAAGATGGAAATAAGGCACATAAATGGAAAGAAGGATCTGATGACAGCAAAAGTGGTAAAGAGAGAATTAAAAAAAAAAAAGGAAAAAGCAATAAAATACAGAGGGATGAAATAACCACAACCCCAATCTGTGCAAGAAAACATCATAAACTTCCTGAGCTGCAGTCCCCTTTTAAAATTCCCCAAAGATCAGAAGGTAGTTTGAGCCGACAGTAAGATGCAGAGGATCTCCTGACCTTTATGGAAAGGGTTCTCAGGTGAGGGAAAGTTTTTCCCATGGATGCATCAGAATCATTAATTTTCTTGTCCTCGTGCTTCAGCACATTAAGGCCACATCCTCCTCTCTCCTTCTGCTCATGTGGATGCTTTTTAGTGAATCTTGTGTGCAGGCAAGTGGTTTTCCACTGCTGACATTTAATACTGTTCAAGGCAAAGAGGCTGTGTGACCAGACCTCTTTATCAAAAAAAGAGTAAACACATTTGTAGTGTTACTAAATTTTGTTTGGCTTCCTGAAATGAAAACTAGACTGAGTGATAACAGGCTGAAATACCCTGAGACTCCAGCAAATCAAAGATGACTTCAATGGGGACCATGAAAAGTCTTTTGAAAAAATTCAAAGAGCAAAATAGTAGAGTGACAAAAAAAATTCCTGTCTTAGGGGAGTGAGTTAGTGACTTTTCCTCTCCAAAGAAAGTTAATACTAAAAGATACCTGGATCTTCTGACAGCAAACAAACAAACAAGAAAAAAAGACGGCAAATCCCCACCCATAACTCTCTTCAGTCCCACCAGTTCTTGCAGCATTTTCTAAGTCTCATTAGCTGGAGAAAGACCAACTGGAAGAGCTCTAGTGAAGACCCTATAAACACTGTCTCTATAGCATGGGCTCTTGAATGTGGTTATAGCTTCCTACCTGCAGGCTGAATTGAAGAATACATCCAAAAAGCAAAGTTCCTTCTTGGGTAATGAAATCCACATCAGACAAGTTCCTGCCACTGAATTACATACACCCCACAGCAGTTTTCAAGAGGCCTTCTTGAAAAGTTGAGTGAACATGTGTCCTCTCTCTCTTAGATAAAACACTTCAGTGACACTAGTTCTGTGCATGAGGCAATGCTGTCTGCCGGTCCCTTTCTTTTGGTGACACCCACAAACATCCATCTTTGCTGCAAGCTCCCTCAAAAGGGCCTCTTCTCTCAATACTTTTACAAAAAACAGCATCCAAGGGACACTCCAGGCTGCACTGAACGCCACACTTACAAAGCACTGCAGTTGTGTGCACGTTTCCCTTGTATTGTGCAGTATTCACCTTTAGAAATACATCCACACTCACCACCCATCATCACTGCTTTGGAAGCTACTGTACAGTTCCCTCACAAAGCGTGTTTTGGGTCTGATCATGAATGTTAATGCAGCAGCTGTCTAAGGATTGCTTGCCTTCTGTTGCTTTTGTTGCTGAGGTGAACATGTGATCTCTGCTTCTGAACAAAGTCAGCTCGGATTCAGAAATGAGTACTACGTCTGGTCCTCCATCACTATGGGTATTGTCCAGGGCACCAGGGAGAAGCAGTCAGGTGACCTGGTGGTGCCCATGCATACTGCCTGCCACCAAGAGCTCAGTGCAATCCATCTGGTGTGCAACAGTAATTCCTTATATCTGACATATCTCTGGTCACAGTGCAGGCATGAGGAGATATAAAAGTCTGAATTTCCCAGATCAGGACATCTACATGTCCACTGCCACAGTTGCAGTTGCAGAGTAGTGGCCACCACCTTCTTGTCCCGAGGCTGCTGTCACTGCAAAAGGACATGTCATTGACTTCACGTGGGAAGGTAGCTGCTCACCAAGTGAGGAAGGTTTAATGAATCTGCATGAACTGGTGGTGAATGATAGATCTTGCCCATTATAAGCAAAAAAAGGCAAGTGTTGCTTGGAGTATTTTGACATGTTGGAGAGAAGTCATATGACTTCCTTATTCTGTATTATCAAGAGGCTGTTCCAAATAAAGAAAATAACTAATATAATAGCTATTTTCAGCTTCCAAGCTACCATCTGCTGAATTCTTGCCACCACCCAGAGAAACCAGTAAGCATTTGACAACCTTGTGTAACAAGAAAGTAAAGCTGAAAAACGTTAATTTGCTTGAATGACAAAACTGGAACTAAAACTCAGCCCCCAGGTCTCATCCAGTTGTTCGTATCACACTTTTCTCCTCTAAAATCTTAGAGTGGTCAAATATGAAGTTCAGGTCATTCAAACAGAACCTGATCCAGTCAGCATATCAACAGGAGTACTACTGTGAACAATTTGTTGTGAAGTCAGTGAAGCTGCTTGCAGAAAGTGCGTGTCCACAGCTTTTCTCTGGGAGTAGATGGAAGGCTAGAGCAAATTATGTTTTCTTTAAAATGGGAAAGAGAAATTGTCACATGATTCTCCAGTTTCAGTATTGTTAGCTGTTGTTAAATTAATAAAACATCCAGTACGTGAGTAAATTATCAAATGGCTTAAGTACAATTATAGTGCATTTTAGATATCAGTTCTAATTATATTTTCCATTGACAAAGTAATTACACTTCAAGAAACCACAATCAGAACAATTTTTCACTGCCAAATCTGAGAACAGAAGGTGAAAAAGGTGCATTTAGATTATTTTATAAATGACTAGCTTAACTTTTATATAATAAAAAACCATAATAGTAGAACAGCTTAAAAATAGACTAGAGAACTTACATTTTAATCTTATTTCATGTCATTCAATGATTTGTAATTTAATGAGCCTTAATATAAGGCATATATTTAGTTTTCTTTCCCTCCATTATCTTGATTTTTTGATATTCAAAGTTGTTTGGCTGCTATAGAGACAATATACATTTTTAGTCCAAAATTCACACAAGAGTAAAATTAAGCACAGTCATTTCCTGTCCCACCCCAGCTTCACAAGATACTCAGAATGTCTGATAGGGAAGGCTGCAAAATACTCTTGTGAGGACTGAGAGGCTATTTACTTTGTAGGGATATCAGGTTCAGGGATGCTGAGCATAAAAGATTGGAACAAGAGACAGGAAGAGAAGGAATAAATTAAAAACCTGGGCAGAGAATCCAAAAACAGCAGGAGAAAATTGAGACTATACCAAAGACCAGAGCTCTCACATTGTTTATTGATGAGACATTGCTGCAATTACTTAAAGCTTTGAGGAATTTCCACCAAAACTGTTTAACTGATAAGGAGGTGGAAGCAAAATTACCATGGGTCTTAAGGGCATAAGCAAACTTACTATGGGATATTTGAGGTAATCTGGGGAATGTGGTAAAATTACTATGAGATGTTGAGAGGGAGGGGAAATATAGACATCAATGCAGATAGGGGAGGACCAATAATGGGAAAAAGGAGAGAAGAAGAGGGCAGTTAAAAGCTGCCAGTGCAGTTGGATCCCAACTAAACAACAAGGACCATTTTTGTTTCTCATGTTTATGTCAGATGGCCACAGCAGCCTGGGAAACAATGCTGTGCCCCAAAGTCTCCTGGACTCATCTTCAAATGTTATCCCACTCTTCACATACATACACACACCTCTCCAGATGGGCTGTGGATGATCAGAACCACTCTGTCATGGCAACACTGAAAGAGAAAACATCTTCTCCATCCTTTCATGTGGACCTGATGTTATTCCAACTGGGGACAGGAAGAGATGTATGGAAAAATTCCCAAATTACCTCCACGCTGACTCTGATGAATTGCTCCTTAAACTCACAACAGTGGAATAACATGACTAGAGCAAGAGATGCTGGTCTTCAACTGTTTTCTTCTTTCCTCCTCACAATGCAAAGCATGACAGTGGTTTCTGATAGCATACAGAATATCACAGACTTGATAAGGCCTATCGGGTCTTCTGTGACAGAAGGCACAGACTGCCTCTCCAGGGCAGCATGGTGACCCGGGTCTAGTATCTTTTTAAGCTCCACCTCAGTCTCTAAAAGCATCAGTAAGGTCTGAAAAAGTTTCAAGTAGCACTTGACATACCACTTTAGCTACTTACCTCCCCTAAGTGCCCATGAGAAAACCACACACTCAAGATACTTCACAGAAAATCTTGGTTGAGATGCAGGTAAATAGTGGGTTTATCTGCACAGCCAGACTAGTAGCAGATTGAGAGAGATTGAAGATAATTAGCAACTTGGGAATGCTGGCAATATGCAATTTCAGACAAAAATATTTGCTTTGAGGCTCTGACTTACTGTTCTGGCACCATTTCTGTCCCAGTCTTCTTTTCAGATGCTAGAGACTGTTCAAGTTCTGGCTGACTGGTGCTTTATCCCCCTTTCTTGTCCTCTCATAATTAAAGTATGCTACATGCTTTTGGAATCAGGTGAATTTGTTCAAGGTTTTCTTTTTTTGCCCATATTCCGCTAATGAACATCACAGCCATTCAATTTGAAATACTTAGTGGTTTTCAAATCTCACCCACTCTCAACTGCTGAGTTCAGGGCCACTGCAAGCTCTTAGCAACTTCTTGCATGCATTCAAGCAAGTCACACTTATTTTCTTAAGAAGGAAATCCTTAAAGCAATGCTGTACAGCAATCATAATTCTTACCCTGCCTCTTTTTGCTGTATGAGGAGGGGAATCTCTGTCTCATCATTTTTCATTGTTCCACCTCTTTTCAGTGTCCTCCCACAGTAATGCTAGAAGTCGGGTCAGTTGTTTCTGTGTATACAAAGTGGTTTGGATGTTGGTGCTGGGACCCACGAGGCTGTGGAAACTGCCTAGCTAAGCCTCAGGAGTGCAGCACCAATGTGCCACTCACACGAAGGACCTTGGAGTGACAATCTGCACATTGCAAAGAAGTTATTGGGACATAACTGTGGAAACAGCCTCCATCATCCTTGCTGTTGTATATGTCTGGAAAAAGTTTTCTCATGGCAGCACTGTGAAGAATAGTGATTACACCTGAGACCACGAAGGCTAACTGGACTACTAGCCCATATTTTAACTCACTGAATCACATTTCAATCACTGGCTTCAAATCCCACTTCTCATATGAATACTGGAAGGTCCTGGAGTATTCCACCCATCCAGTGTCTGGCTATAATTCATAATCAGGTTCTGAACATGAACAGTACAGAGAAATAGTTTCTTAAAGGCCCTTTTGTAGTAGTGATCATGATGAGAACATAACTTTTAAAAAAAATTCAGGCATATTGGTATTCAGCTCCACAGAAAAAGCATTAGTGTAGTCCTAAAAGTCATTGGCCTGATTTATGGTCTGAATTATTAAATTCCTCCAGGGTTTCAGTGATGACATGCTTGCCACATGCTGTCTGTTTCACACAGATCTTGGTATTTCTCAGAATTATTCTGTAAAAGTCCGCATTTATATAAAAGAAAACTGAGGGAAGATTAGAAAGGCCGGGACCATGCTAGGCCCAGCACACAAATAATTCAGCAAACATGCCCTATCTGCTGTCGCCAGTGGCACATCTGTCTCTTCTGCTTTCCACCCTCACCCGCGAAACATCTTTATTTCCCCCTTGACTATCATGATGCTTCATGAAAATGCACATGAGCATAGGTTTGAGCCTGGAGTTCACAGCAGCAGGGTTTCAGTGTTGATTATGAGCCATTCTGATGTTTTCCACTGATTACCATTTGTGTTTCTCTCCTATACAGCATCTAACATGATTCCTCATTTCTGTTGCCCTCTCTTCTAACGCAAGAGAAAAGGGCATTCCCTAATACTGAAAGGCAGATGAGGAACGCTTTCCACAGGCAAAGCACGATTAGCCTGTGGCCAACTTCTTTCACAATATTCCTTTCTGTCAACATCTTTCCTAGATCCCCCAAATGATTATGCATTTGTACTAATAAAGAAAACACCAAGAGCTTTGCTGGAATATGTTCCCTCGTTCTTCCTTCAAGGTACAAAATTGCTTTTTACTCACTGAGACAAAAAAGAAACTTTCTGTATACTCAGAATATTAAATAACTGCAAACTTTGTATTTCCGTAACACATCTAGTACCTCCTGTTACTGGAGGCAAACACTGATAGACCAGTGTTTGAATAACAAGATTATTGTTTATTTATATCATAAAAGATGTCCACTAGTGAGTAAGGTGGAACTGTACTTGGGAGCAGACCAGTCAATTCTTTTATAAATGCATGCCAGCTCTTATGGACAAGACAGACAAGTGCAATACCAGTAATTGTTGACACATTTTTTTCCCTTTGTTTCTCAATTTCTCTCTAAGTCCCATTAGCAATCAACAATTCAGCAGTCTTAGAGGCTGCCTTACTCAGACTGAGAACTTATTTTAAACTTGACTTACCTATTCCTTCTCAAACCATCTACCAGAAGCAGAAATTGTACAGCTTTAAAAATACATTAATACGAAGCTGGAGGCAAGAGTTAATGACAGTCATTTCTACTTTTCTCTAAGTACTGACTGTACACGCAAAGACTCAGAAAAATTCTTGTTTCTAACAGTATGTATCCTTGACTACAAGATGAGGAATGAGGTGAGTTTCTTTTATTTTCCAGGAAGACAGGCTTTAAAGGACTTAACATTGCAAAGAAGTTATAGGGTAAAACGATTCCACCATGCGTTCCCTTACTGTTTCACCACATGTTGTCATCACACCAAATATGTAGCTGCATTGTCTCAAAATCAATCAAAAAGAAACAGAGAAGGCACCAAGGGCCTTAAGCCATTACTGCCACACAATATGTGAATCAGTGCCAGGGAAACTCAATGTGTGTGCCCAGTTTTGGCATTTTCCTTGTGAAAAATCCCAGATATTTACTCTTGGCTGCTTCTGAAATATTGAGCATTAGTATTTCTTTTTTAAAATAAACAGAAACATTTTTAATTGTGAGTCACTCATATTTTAGAGATATTATTGTATTTTATTTGCTTACTTATTGACAAGTTAAAGTTACAGACATCAACAAAAACTGTTCTATTAACGACAACATATGACAAATGAAGAGACAGGTATTATGCTTAAATGACTTTTCCTTTTTAAGGATTTGTAAAAACAATAAATATTTATCCTGTTTTTAAGATCTGACTGACAGTTCCAAAGCTGCAGATTTCCTGGTGAAACAGTGAAGTTCACAGGACTGGATAGCAACTACTCCTATATCACATATTTAAATAATTCAGGTATTTAAATGAGCTACCATGTAAGTCTGATCCTTTGAGCCCATATCTACCCTGCACAGTAGCTGAACTAAATGTTCATTATTAAATGCAGTTGAAGAAGCAAGGGAGGGTGATAGAACACCACCATGGTATGGAAAACAGCTGGAGACACCAGCTTTCCAAGCCTTCTGCGAAAAGAGTGCACAGACTGGTGTTTACAAAGCACTTCGTCATGCACATCCTCTAAGAAGTCACTTAAGACAGACTTGACAAAAGGCTGAGATAGACATCATTGTGGCAGGCAGGCAGAGACACTGTCAGAGAATACAGGAACATTTTAGACACTGTAAGAGTGTTTAATGCTTAAATCCCACTTTTCTCACCTTGCACTGTGAAATTCAAGGATACCAAAAAAATGAGTCCTATCGCATGCTGTGCCCTCCCCACAAGACTAATTCCAGTGACATTAACAGCAGGATTAACTCATGATTTAATGAGAATCACATACAATTAATTTCATGTCTTGCTCTACACAGCTCATACTTGCCAGTACTCATACAATACAGCTCATACTTGGACTCAGTAGATGAGTCCAACCAAAACAGAACCTCTCTTACTTTTGCAGACTCTGCACAGCTGCCCAGAGATGCTCCACGGATACACAGGACATGTCGGACACCTACGAGCGCATGAGACCTAGTGTCCAGCTGCTGACTGAGCCCCCACGATGTGGCATGTAGTTTCAGACACACGCAATTCATCATGCAGCTGAGCTGTACTGAAGCTATTTGCTTGAAACTGCTCTACATGAGGCAACCCCACCAAAGCAGGCAGCCTGGAAAAGCTGTAGTTTGTACTTAGACAGAGGTACTTCCCATGCCTTCAAGCTTTGTTCTTTTCAGCCTTTGTTCCTCTCATTTCCTCAAGCTTGTGAGCAACTGTGGGTAAAGCTCATGGCTACGAATTGCTGTCTGAGAGAGGAATTTCCCAATAGCTCAAATCCTGGAGCTGACAAACCTGATCTATAAATAGGAGAAGTGGCAGTTTTTCATCACAAGCTTAAATGGGGTTTGAACATTCTGAAAAACCTCCTGTGAACCTGCAATACTGATAGGAAATGCACGCATTTACTCCTTGACTAACCTATCTCAAATTAACCTCCTCCTGCCCATCTAACTTCTTTCCATGTGGAGGAAATTTTGTGACATTCTGATTCAGACCCAGAAAAAAGGCTGCAGTACTTCATCCAAAGTTTTGTCTCCAGCTTGAAAGCTCAGCTCATTATGAAGGCATCTATGCGCCCTTGCTAGGGCTTGAGCAGGGCTTGAGCAACAGAGTCCCAGGGTGTTGACGTCCATGCTGCCAACGTGTGAC
Source organism: Campylorhamphus procurvoides (assembly GCA_013396655.1). Classification (NCBI taxonomy): domain Eukaryota; kingdom Metazoa; phylum Chordata; class Aves; order Passeriformes; family Dendrocolaptidae; genus Campylorhamphus; species Campylorhamphus procurvoides. Next base: position 478,109 of record WBMV01002163.1, on the reverse strand, counting down.
TCACACCTACCATCACACAGGTATTTCCCTTTCCCACTCCTTCCACCTGCTGGTCCTAGGGAAATGAATCCATCAGATTCTCAGAAAGCATCTTGGGCTTCTTTTGGAAAAGATTAATAATAATATGAGGGAATAAATCTCCTGTTGTGCCCACCAGGCAGGTTGATGTTTTGTGTCGTGTCTGCCATTGATGTAAAAGTGCTAGATCCAAATCCTTCTTTCCCCTACACCTTACAAGAAATCTCAGTACACAATCTTCCAGAAAGAATATCCTGATTGTTAGATTACATTTTCAATTCTCTTGTTGGAATTTCTCCACCTTTTTATGCAATTGTCCAATATATTTTGGAGCGGAATTTTAATATCTGATGTCTGCACTTCTGACATCTTCTTGTGGTACATCTTGGGCAACATACATCTAAAAAAACAGCATCTGCAGAAAATGTGCCCCTGCAAACAAGTATTGACAGTGCATTAAAATATATTTGATTGCCCTAATGAAAACTGCCAGAGGCCTACTGGTTCCTAAATGCGGAAAAAGGAGGAAAAAAAAAAAAAAGGCTTTTGGCTTCTCTGGCTTCTACTGACAAATCTCTTAGAACACAGACCTTTTTTTTTTTCTTTCCCCTTTTTACATTGAGGTTTACTTTCAAGTGAAGGGATCAACCTTTGCTAGTACAGAGATCAATGAGAGGATCACCATATCTTTCCCTACCACCCCCTCTGTCTCCACGATTTCCAGAGGAAGCAACTTACTAAGCTTTTTCTGTCTTAACTTTAAGGTGAACTTTCTGAAAATATAAAATACCCCCAAGGAAAATCCACATTTCCTGTGTATTCTTTCCTATTCTGATAAGAGTTTTTGTATTCAAGAAAGATGTTTTAAAATTTTTCTCATTGCCTATTTAGCTCCCTTTCCAGTGAACACACCCTCCAATAAAAGCAAGGGCTTTGTATATTCTTAAACTAATAATGGGCATTTTATTTCCTGTTAGTATTAAAATTGCATCTGCTTGAGCTGATTTACAGTAAATTTAGTTCATATATTCCCTTACGGAGGGGAGGTCATCTCAGCAAACATGAATTTTACCTCTTCACCTTCTACTCTTTGTGGATTTTCTTTCAGAAGCAAAATCTCAGCTGCTGGCACTGTATCCTTATCCAGCTTGAAATTAATAAACATCCTATATCCTTTCATGCTGGCAGTTCTCTAAACTTTTGCTGCAATATTGACAATTACTCTTATGATATATTTTATGAGGTAATATTGTTGCTGCTATCCTCTTAGCAGACTGTGTACGAAAATCCTACCAAAGCAAATCAACACCATTTAGTTCTCACATGTTCCTGCTTGGAGTTGAGTAGTTTGATAGATGTGCTGAGCACTTGCAGTCTCAACCTTCGCACTGCATCTGCCTTCCTGTCCTGGGTCTCTTTTATGATTTTGATTCTTATTCATACTTGTAGCAGCAAAACAGCCTTCAACTTCCGTATGGTTCAAACTGCAGTGTGTTATTGGCTTTTTGGGGTAGCTTGGTTTCATTTATTTCATATTTGTATTTATTCAGACCTAATCTTAACACCTATTAGTTAACTTATAGGCAAATGTTTGCATAAAATGAACTTTCTCACAATCCAATACAAAGACATACGCTTGCAGTTGTTATTAACAAAAGTGCAGTAAATCTTCATGCTTGAAGCTGCTTGAAAGTCAGTTGGATAGGTCCACCAGCAGCCTGATCTAACCGTAAGAGTGAGCAGGAACTTGGAATAGGCAGCCTCCACAGATTCCTTTACACTTAATTATTCTATGAATACATAGCATTAGAATCTTGTCCATAATACTGATTTTATTACTGTAGTTTGCTCTCTCTTGGGAAGTTTTGCTGCAGAACGAGCTAGGAATTCAGTGCTTATGAAATCACCAAACAGGGATTGCCTAAACTTCATAGCAAAAACATAGATTGTGTAAGCTTCCCAGAAGTTTTTACAACTGCACTTTGTAGATACCTTATTCTTCTTTTTTCTTGTCTAGGGAAGGATTGTGGTACTAACTGTGTAGTAGATCAGTACTCTGAACATATGGTGCCCTAAGCCCTACATATTGTTTGCAATCATTGCTATATAAGTGGCAAATCACTTAATAAAATCCAAGTGTATAAAGGAAAGTACATGTGCCATCAAGGAATATTTACTTCTGACACTTGTGTGTTCTCTGAAGCCATCCCTTGTGCAGGAGCTCCCAATCTACACACTCCTGCTGTCCACAGAGTCCTCCTGAACCAAACCAACCAGAACCTTTCCTTCAGCAGTGCTCTCCTGCCAGCCCCTTCCCACTGAGGCTTTCTGACTCTGCTATGCCAGTCTTTTGGGATGCTCATGACTTTCCTAGCAGAAGACTTTTCCAAAAGGGAGGAAAGTATGAGGATTTCTCTGAGTGATGCAGACCAAGGCTCTGCTGGTGACAGTAGACCCACACATCTCTCATTCATCAATGGAACAGGCTACAGCAAAGTCTAAATAGAAACTAATTTCCAAATGTAACCACAGCAGCTTCTGTCAGATACCAATACATCACAGCATCTAACACTTCACTACCATCTTCCAGTCCTTCTTCAGCATGATTTAATCCTCCTCCACATGGAATTCAGGGTTCTGGGTGTTTCTGCTGTAGACAGACAGATGGGCATTAGGAGTTTGCTACTGCTTAGAGCATAGAGCAGGCACTAAGTCTGAACTGACTGGCACAGCATAAAAGATGGGCAGACAGAAGCCATCATTCCTAGTCTCCCCTATGACCTAAACACATAAGGTTAGTAAATAATGATTTTCTAGGGTGATGAGTTTGTTCCCATCAATAGACTCCAGCTATGGAAATATCACTTCTTGAACTGTCCAGCTTTGGAAAGGGTGATGTGATGTGATATTAAGCACAGAATGTAGGAGGGAAAGTTAAAGCAGAAAGAAGCACAGAAAGGGAAGACACACAGCTGCAGAAAAGGTAAAGTCACTTCACATACATACCAGGGAAAAGACAACAAAAGTGTGACCAAATTATTTGAGGAGAGTATTCAACCAGGAAATCACCTATGTGAAACAAACAACTAAGCCTGAAAAAGCAAAGACAAAAGTAGAGTAAATTTTGCGTAATGTGTCCATCCTAACCTAAGGTTTGGTAAGTAGAAATCTACTGAAACAGATTTAAAATAAGGAGTTAACTTAGAACTGTAGATGGAGACAGAAAGATAGAATGCATGGTGCTGATGCTGCGCAGGACAGACCATTTCCTACAGCCAGTTAGCACAGGCAAAGAGATGTAGAATTATTTAAATAAGGATCGAAATTTAACCCATGAGGCTCCCCATTCTGTGTCTTTAGGGTGTTAAATAACAACATTCATGAATTTTATTGAATTTGAAGACCTTTTCAATCCTTGTCATCTACCAGAGCTTTCTATACAGTGAATAAACTTTCTAATTGGAGAAAGAAAATCAGATCTATTTTTGTAGGTTGCTTAGGTGAGTATATAGATCCTATGACTAGCAAAGAGAAAATAGTTGAAAAAAGCAGTCATGAAAAGTTTATGAACTGCAACAGTCTGTTCAGACAACGTGGTAAATAAATGGTCAGAAATAACAGCTGTAGCTGGAAAAATCAAGGTTTGTTTGATAAGGACTTGTAAACAAATACAGGGATAAATCTGCAGTGGCCCAATCAACTTCACAACCTTGATACACCCCACGGTCCTAGCAAAGATAACTGTACAATATTTCTAGGTGACAATTATCAGATATAACCAAACCATTTTTCTTCTTGAGATCTACAATGGTGAAGTGACACACAATAATTAGTTACTTCAGGATTTATCACAAACTTATGATTTCAACTTTACAAGGAATCAAATGTTACATCAGACATTACACATCTATGAAACTTCTGCAGAGCTGGAGCACATGCTCAATGTGTTATGCAAGATCTGAAGTTCCATATGAAACTTTTAAAATGGCACATCAGCTTCATCCTTTTCTTTGCTATTGCCCATGCTGTACATACAGGCAAATTTTAACTGATATATTTTAGAAAGGACTGGCAAGGCAGTATATTTGCTAAGGTGAGTTGAAGAGTACATTGCTTGCATGACATGCACCAGCTGAAAGACTCTTTTTATGCTGAGTTGACCTTTTATCTCTAATTGTTTTGTATGGTCTTTGCTTTTTACCTGCAATTGTATGCAACTGCCAAATTGTTTAAATGCGTGGTTACTTATTTTGTGGCCAGTTAAGGATAAGCAGCACTTCAGGCTGCGTGACAGTTGAGTTAAATTATCTTGCTCAAACCACCCACCGAAAATGTAACAGTTAAGCTGAACTTATTGCTAACTGTACTTTTTCTCCCTTTGTTTGATGTTCCTTTGCACCCTACTCTCACCATATACTTCATGTTTGACTTGCTTTCCCCAGCACAAGGAAACTCTCTTAGTTTTAAGGGGAAGGGAGGGAGTAGCACAAGAAGAATTGCAGAAATAGATTATGTAAAGTCACAAGGGAATACTCCAATCACAAGCAATTCCTTCAATCATTTTTAATCAAGTAACAAGAACTCACATTTTGATAACTCTCTGCATTTTTTTAGTAATTGTCCCTCCTGAACTGATGTTAGTTCCCAAATCAGTACTCCTTTAGGAAAGAACTTTTTAACCTCTTATTTCTTCCTGTCAAACAGTGAGAAATACATTAATTCATGAGAGCCTCAGGTTTCTCCTCACTTGCACTTGCTTTTAGTAGTTTTCCATCCAAGAGATGTTCTATATTTTACAGGTCTCCAATCTGCATCACATTATTTGAAGTCCTTTACTATCCTGCTATCCATGGGCTTGCTGACATAGAGAATCCTGTAATTAACAAGCAGGGACAGAATTCTAAAAACATGAAAACTCTAAGGTCTACTATCCTGTGGCAAAGATGCAATTTTGTCCCAACTAATTACCACTGACACTGAGTATGCTACACAGTAGCTAAATTGCAAGTTGGTTTATTTGTGTTAATTGCTCTGTTGGCACTATTTATCTGTCCTGAATTAATTTAAGCAAGAACAGGTTTTTTTGTTTGGTTTTCAATGAAGACTGTATTAAATATAGCTGCTTTCATTTCCTTTGTTGCTTTTCCTTGATGTTGCTAAAAGACCAATTTGAAAAGAAAGAAGAACACAGTAAATTTTGGCTCAGTGGGAGATGCACTCACAGTTGGATCCCTTCTTTTTATATTTCTCATAAATGCACAAGTATGTTGCCTCCTGCATTTTCCTAATGACAGAAATTTAAAGTCCTAGACAACAATCATCACTACAGGGGCAAAAGTAGTGCAATTTTAATACCACAGAAATAAAATCCAAAGTTGGATTTGAAGCTGTATATTTTTCAACCTTTTCTTTATTTCAGTTTTTACCACTTTTGCTTATCATTCATCAAAAAACCCTCAGCGTTCTCAAGTTATTACTCAGTATATCAAATAATTTTTTAATCAAGTATGAATAATAAATAGTAAGAGTGGTGATTTTCTTTGTGAAAATCATATTGATATGAGTAGCATGTTGACAGAGGACACTGAACCCCAGGTAAGTTAAATAATTTACTCAACCCCCCCCAGAATGGCAAAAAAGGATGTTTGTGACATGACCAGGCTGTTCTGCAGAACAGGAGTCAATTTGATGAAAGAATGTGAGGACTAGAGAAATCTGCATGGACAGTGCAAACAGACTTCGCAACTCCAACCAGCTGCAGTAAATTTTCTGATATTTTATTACATGACATTGCGCAGTGTCCAGTTAATGCCTTGACCTCCAGTGGGGCAAAATTAAAATAAAACACAAAATCCAAATCCAAATTAACAAGCCCCTAGCCCTTTCAGACATTTTCATTTAAGGAGAAGAAGAGGCAGCACTGAGATTATGATTTTGGTGCAGGCTTGCTTGAAAGTTCAGGACGGGGTGGTGGTGTCCCAATGGGGTGAAATAGCTGCCTTAGGGATTTAATGAGTAAATTAGTGAAGAAAAATATCATATACCCCTTCTGTTTTTCTTTTATTAATGAAAATAAGCAACGTGAGATGAACATTTTATTAAGAAAAGAGGTTTATGTTTGCTATATAAAGGCATTAAGTAATAAATATGGACGAGGATATAGGGGTTTTTTAAAGGAATTAAGGAGGCGGTGGATGCACTCAAAGCAACATTCTCCACTCAAACTCCCCTTGATTTAAGCATTGCTACAAGAATCACTAATGCACTGCAGAGATAACAGATGTCCCTCAACTGAAGAAAATTACAGGGAAATCATCGCAGAAATACAGCCTCAGCACAGAGAGATATCATTATTTTCAGGCTCTAGCAATCTGCAGACTCTGCTCAAAAGAAATATAGCCAGAGTCAGACCTAATCTGCTCTAGTGAAAATCCACGTTGAAGCAAATAATTTATTTTAACTAATTATTGTGAATGAGGGTGGGAACACATTCCTGAGCCTGTAATTTTTCCTCCTGCCTGAAAATATGTAGCCTAATGGAATTCGATATCACAAGACCAGGACCTTATAATTCTCTGAGAGACTTGATAATGAAGAAATGTCTGAAAGAGAAGAAATCCCAACTTCTAGTCTGGACTGTGGCTGGGAGATGGACAGCCATCACTGGCTCTGCACTATTTCTGGTGCACAAAGCCTCACTTCACTGGAAGGCATATGAATCCATACATTTATAAGACAGTAGTAGTTGCAAACCCTTCTTATTAGTATGAAGGGTATCAAACCATTTGAGACTTCCAAAGAAATCAAGATTTTTTTAAAATATAAATCAGGGGAAAATGCGTACAGCAATGTTGTTTAGGCATCGGTTTGTAGCTATTTTAGAAAGCTAAAACAATATGCACATTCTCAGATATGTAAAGGGAATCTCATTATAGTCCCTTATAAATAAGGGAGAAGGAAATAAAAGAGCCACATTCTTCCTCCACACACTTTTATGCCCTTCCTAATATTAGTGCTGAATCTGCTTAGAGTACCACATGAGCCAATATATTACCATTCACAACATGCTACAGTTTGACTTCCCAAACAAGAAAAACACTACTTCAATCTACATAATTCATAGTGAGAAACACTGTATTGTTATTGCTTTGGCTGCTTTTGTAATTTTTTTATATTCCCAGCAGCAGTGGAGCAGGACATATTAGTAAAACAATATGAATGATTTGCCATTTCTTAGGTGTTATTACAAAACCTGAATTTAGACATCCTTTACTGAGCTCTGTCCAGGATCAGGAACCTAAAGCACTTTCAAATTGCAACAGACCTTTACTCATACACACACCTTCATACAGAGCACTACAGAAATCTCTACCACCATTGCAGCTCGGCAGAGGAGCTTTTCACAACTCGCAACAGCACTATGTCGTAGTTGTTAGCACCGAACACTGAACATACATCCAGTGAAGTTGCAGGGGTCAGGGACACAAAATATAAATTAAGATATTATAAGGTGAACTGGGAGCAATGTCTGCAGTTAAGGTCTTTTTTCCACCTCTAGATTCAGTTGCTTATAATTTTAATTTAACCATTGAGTCAGAGGTTTTCTGTCCCAGAGCCTGTCTTGAGTTAAAATTTTAGGTCAGTTTTTTCCTCTGTTCCCAGAGGAATTGCTGGTGACGTGAGTGCATTTGGCTTCGGGTGGTCTGAGGAGCCAACTCTTCAGGAGGTTTCAGTTACCACTGCAGCAACCAAAGAGGTCTTGCAACCATCAGCTACTGCTGAGAAGGCTCGCACAGGCACAATAAGGCAATTAAACCTTCAGATTCCTAGATCTGACCACAAGAGTATTCCCACCAGTGCCATGAACACGAGGAAAACATATAATGCTTGAGCCATACTTTATTTTCATCTGTTTTGTTGCTAAGTTTTGAATGAAGCATCTGAAAATTAGCATGAGAGAGACTATTGAGATGCTGGAAATGACACTTTTCCTGTGAGAACTCAAAGGTTAACCAAAACTACAAGACTTCCAAGTAAATCTTATTTGCCATAAATTATGAAGGTCCTAAGTAAAGAGTGGAGATAATCTCAGGAGGGATCCATCTGGGGAAGGACACATCAAGAACTCAGGGTATTAAGGGCTGGTCTCTGTGATCCCTGAGACACCATCCATGCACTTCAGAGAAGACGTAACCAAGACCTCAGGGCACAAAAAAAATCTGTATGGGAATAGAGAAGAAAGTAGTTGGGGGAAAAAATAAAAGGCAGTCTATTAGCAGAGTGGAAGAGATAGCTGTGGTTTGAGATAGAGCAAACAAAATAGAGAAGGTCTGGAACTAGGGGAAGATGGCCAGGGGAGATGGCAGGGAATGGGTTGGAGGAAGAGTGGTGGTGGGTGCCAGGTCAGCATTCTACAGAGTGATGAGAGGAGGGGGCAGAGCAGGATGTCCAGCACAGAGTGCTCCTCTGAAACTCGGAACCAGAGGCAGTTGTGCTAAATTTCTTTATTCATCTTCTGTACTGTTTTTCTCAGCCAGGCTGAAAAAAACAGAACGCCTGTCATACCACGCCATATGGCCCTATCCTGAGGGCCAGTCATCTGAAATCCATCACATAAGTGTGAGCTGAGCCACTGACTGGGAGCTGCATTGCATGATTATGCCTTGTGAGGGTCTGCTATAACTGAGGCTCTCAGAATATTAATGGATTTTACAATGGCTAGAGGACAAATGAGGATGCATTTATGTTGGCAGACCTCAGGAATAAGTCCAAACTTATTGTGTGACTGTATTTCTGTATATTCAGGTTGGTAGGGCTTTCTGTTTTTGTTAGTTAGTTTGTTAGGCATTAGAAACACAACACTAGTAGCAAGAAAGCTAAAAGCAAAGACATATTCAATAGTTTTCTGTACATGGAATGTACAAGGGCTCCCACTGTAGAAAGGACTATGTGGTTCAAGGCAGTAACATGCTGCAGCCAAATTTATTTTGCAAAGAAAACATTACTCTAGAAGTTCACAACTTTCCCAAGTTTGACTTGCACTTTAGTGTTGCCTACCTGGGTAATGGAGTAAAGGAATTATGCAAACTGGTGCACAGGCCATGGGGGTTTTCTCATCACCTTTCTTACCAAAGTAGTCCCAGATTTTTAACAACTACAAGCTCATTTTCAGAGTCAGTGTACCACAGTTCTAAGTATTGCTAGGAAATGCTTCTCTTCTTCTGCAAGGTCATCACATGGTGTGAGGAGCAGTAGCTCCTGAAACACAGAAACTGAGTGGTCTGCAAAACCACACATCTCATCTCCAGCCTGCAAGGTCTGGTTTTAAAAGTGACAAAATAAATGCTGGGGCAGACAAAGTGGCTTCTGCAAAACATGACAAGACCTAAAGAGGCTGTCTAGTGTCACAGAGGACTGCAGAGCAGAAAGTTACTTTTGGAACTATTCCTTCTTCTGCAGCATATAATTACTTTTCAATTCTTCAACTGCTTCCATAAGCAATTTCTCGCCAGCATGGGGTTTGCGCTGTCAAATAATATACTTTATCTACCTATCACAGTCCCATTTTTGTTGTTTTTTAGAGCAGAGAACCGCAGAAGATCTCCTGAGCTAGTGTAAATTCCTATCTTATTATGGAACTCATTTCACTGATGGTTGAAAAGTGAAAACTACTTGGGATTTTGTGTTTGGGGCAATCTTTGATATCTAAAAACTAAAGAGCCCAGAGAAAAGAGCAATCAGAAAAATAATTCAGTACAAAACAAACAAACAAACAAACAAACAAAAAGCACAAAAGCAGGAATATTTTTTTCTCTTTAAAATTATCATTTGGACTTCTTCCATGCCCACAAGCAAAATTTAGGAATGCAGTCAAACATATGTGCACAGCTCCCATTTCCCATTGAAGTCTGCAAAGAGTTTCCTATGCTTAGTGAAGGGTAAATAATTTTCTGTAAGCCTCTTAATGTTTATTTTCAGATGTGCTAGAATCTATATGACCAGTATGCACAAACATTATTGCATTTTATTGTCTTTCAAATGCAAGTTGATTTAGAGAATGAAAATGGTGACAAGTTCAGCAACAACAGCCTACAAGTGCATTCTTGTAACACAAAAATGACTGCTACAAGAACCGAATCACGAACTGATGCTTTCATAAATTATGAGCTATGCCCTCTTAGCATTTGAAAAATGAATGACTAAGTAATATTTGAAAATGTGCCTTCTGTACATTTCCAGTTATTTTCTTTTGGCTTTTTTAATCTATATTGCAGAATTAGCATCACGACCACTCCAGGCATGCTAGGAATCAGTATCATCCAATATGGGTCCTAAGTGTTACTCTTTGGAACATGTTCTTACCGTGGTAATGGTTTAATGATTGCTTAATATACAAAAAATATCTTGAACATTTTATCATGCCATCTAGAGGTGGCATATCACTGAGGCTTCCACTTATGTCCAGAAAAAAGCAACATTGTTAGAGGTACAGTGAGATGGAGGCCTTTAAAGACAGCCTTTCACTAGGGTGGAGACAGTGCCCTATGGTGTGAACCCCATGCTGGGGGATGTATCTTGTGATTCAGGTCCCATGGCAGGTAGCACTGGAAAGTAACCATCCTGGAAGCTGTACCTTCGGTGGTTCTGGTTCTGCATAACTTCTGAACCCAACCCAATAATACTGACTTCTTTTACACTCCTCACATTCCATAAAAAAACATTCATCTGAGCAGAAATCAGCCTGCCCAGATGCATCAGGTTAGGAATAAGGAATAGCCAGCAGCCAGCCTTGAGTTGCACACATATATATATTCTTTTCAAGAAACGATACATCTGACACATGGAGCATGAACTTTTTGGATCCAAATAGTCCATGCCACCAGCTGCAGAAGAACTGTGGCCCATTTGCTACAGTTTGTTTCTGGTACTGAGAGAGGCATGAACTCTGCCTGAGACCACCTCTACGAGTCTTATCTTCCTGGACTTGCCTTTGATCTCCCCTGCATAGACCTTCATCCCAGTTAACACCTAGGATGATGACAGAGACACTAACAGAGTCTTTCTCCATCACCTAACTTCTTCCTCTCATTAAACACATGGAAATTTAATATTTGAGGCTGCTTCAACAGATGTGGTAGCAATTACGTCATGGGTTCCAGCATTATTAGTAGACGACAAAAACTGTTATTGCATGAGACTCATGAGGAAATAAGTTAAGCATTCAAAACCCCATTGCTTAAGCACAAAAGAAAAATAAGCAATAGACAATCTGTTGCTTTTCTACCCAGCTCCACTAGAAACTGTGCTGCATCTGGCACTCCATACTCACCTGCCTATGAAGTGCTACATAGGAATAAACACTGTAAGGATCAGTGTTACTCAAAGCAGTACGATGAGTCAAGTCCATTTCAAAAAGGAAAATCTAAACCAAACAGTGGGCCTTGCATTCACCAGATGCTTCCCATCTATCTTGACCCCTTGATTTCCCAACACTTTCCCTACTTCCCTGAAGCAACAGATCTCTGAACAGGCACTAAGTATTTCTCATAGAATTAAAGGAGCACTAGATAATTCAGCCTGGAAATGACCTCAGAAAGTCTCTTGTCCAACTTCCTTCTCAAGCAAGGATAAGGGTGAGATTAGAACAGTTTTCTCATAATGTTATCCAGTGAGGTCTTGAAAACCTGCAAAGACAGAGACTGTGCAGCCTATATGGTCAAACTCTTCCACAGCTCCACTGTTCCTCTGGGAAACAAATTTCTCATCATATCCAGTTTGGATCACCATAGTTCATCTTACACTGCTCCCACCATGCATCTCTGTGGTGAGGTTGGCTCTGCATTTCCACAACCTCCTTGTTTGTACTGGAGGGGTTTGATCCTTCCTGAAGTCATTCATCTCCAGACTAATCAAGTGCAACCTTCAGTCTCTCCCCACAAGACAAGTGCCCCAGCCCTGACCATTCTGGGATCCCTCTGCTGAGCAATGTTCCTATTCACTGATATCTGTCTTCTACTGAGGCCCAAAATCTGGCTGTAATAATCCAGATGTTATCTAATGAGTTTAACTCATTAGCAAACCTCAGCATTTGCTCCAAATTTGTTATATTTGTTACCTTTTTTACAACATTTGCTTTTATTATCTCATGATTTCTGCCTAAATGAAGAGTAGGACATGTACGTGTTTTGTACATGTTTGCAAACTCCTTAATAAGGAGAACAAAAATAAAGAAGAAATGAAAGAACTACTGACAAGGAGGCTGCTGTTGGAAAATGGCAAGAGATACATGATTATGTTTAGTTATGATTCTCAACTTCTTTTACCTTAAGGTGATTCTTGTCCCGTTTTTAAGGATACAAGAAGAATAAATTAAATAAGAACATTCCATAGTAAAACTACTGAGAAAAAACAGAAATATCTTTTCCCTGTAGGAAAAATCTATTGCTTGGTTTACTTTACACCTCCTATTACATATAAAACCTATGGCTGAATTTGCTTTACTGTCTACTGTTATACTCCTACGTCGAAAAGTACAGAACAAGCAAATGTCAGCATTGAAAAATTATACAGAAAATAAAGTCTCAGTTCAGCACCCTTGCAAAATAGCATCATTCTGGAAACAACCCTAATCACTAGGAATATATGTCAAAAGTAGTAATTAGCATTGTAATTATCCTACAGGCTTGGCATCTGTCTTATATAAGTATTTAAGCCCCAAGAAAGCAGGTCAGCATGACTTCAGTTGACACTTACCAATAGATGAGACTGGAAGAACCAACCAAAACTCAGAAAAATATCATGCTAACCACATCTGCTTTCACTTGGACAGTGTCACATGGAACGCTGATATTTTCACCAAGCTCCTGACACCATCTGTGTACATTATACAACAATTCCTCCAATGTAAAATTCATAAGCTGCTTTGGAAGCACTGCCAGCCATATCTCTAAACAAAAGCAGTCATTTTCATTGTGCTTTGTGCTGTGTTCAGAGTTCTTGGACAACTAAGCATGTATCTCCCCTACAGTGAGAACAAGGCAAAGCCACCACGGGCCACACCAGGAGACTCTCTGCTCATGCCATGGTAGACATTATGACCAACATGCTGTGGCAGTGGATAATTGAACCGCTGAAGCTACTATCTGCAGCTGTGGCTCCACCTCTTTGAGACACATCAGTTTCTTCCAGCAGAAAAGTGTGTTAGTGGGAATCAATGACTATAGCACCATGTTTGCAGCCCAGCACAGTCGGGGTAGACGGACTCTGATTTGGGTTTACCTGGAGCACAGAGATCAGTCATTCCTGCAGTACTGGGAGGACATCTGTCAGCAGGGCAGAGTGACCAGGTTCTCAGCCACCCTTCCTCAGTCTGTGACTGCCACAGTCTCAGAAGGTGGGACAGACATTGCCCTAACGTTCATATTCCATTTTGGTTTTCCTCTACAGGCACAATATGAGCTGAACTGGCACCCAGTTAATTTTGGCTAGTGAGGATAATTGAAAATCTTCCTTTTGCCATTTTCTTACTATAAAGAGAAAGAATAAGATAAAAGAATCAGATGAAAACAGAACCAGATCTGATGCCATAACAGATCTGCCTGTTTTCCAGTCTCTGAAACTTCCAGTCTCTTAGAACTGCAAAACCAGATGCTTTAGAGAAATAATAGCAATAATAATTTTATCTCTACTAATAGAACTAAATATTCTACCCTTATTCATAAATGTTTCTAAGAACTCTGGAAATCTGCTATAAAATATTGTAGGGAGACTATCCGCTTTGAAAAGAAAAGTTCAGGCTTTAATCTCTATTTTTTTTCAGAATGATTAATTTACTTCATTTCGAGATTATCAGATGCTTGTTCCCAATTTGGAGTTAAATTTTCCAAAAACTAAGCACAAGACTGTTCAGTTTGTCTTGTTTTCTGAAAATCAGCTGCTTATTTTGAGGAACACTGAGAAGTCACAAGACCTGAGACCTCAAAATTGTCAGCAAAATTTGAGAATGTTTTGGTATATTTTTATATCTATAAATGCAAGAGATTATTCATATGCATATTAAATATGATCTATTTATTAGATAAATGATACATTTATTAGAATGTGAACGCACACTTTTCAAGACAAATCTTGATCCTTTTGCTTCCATAACCATGGAAGCTCATTTAATTTCAGCTTTTACAGGATAGTCAGTTACAGTATTCAGTTTCCTTTTCCATGAGCTAATGGTAAGCTTCTCAGCAAGTGCTTGCCTTGTGAGTTAATCTTGCACTCATTATCTACACCCAAAAAATACACCCACATGACTGAAAGAAATAGCACCTTAACAGAAAACAGAAAAGAAAAGCAGCTGCCCACTGTGATGTGGGAAAACAACCTGAGCAAGATGTTCCTTGAGGATCTCTTTTAATTGACCCATAATGATGATCACCATCAAAACAAAGATAATGTCATAAAACAGGGATAGTGAGAAGGTATGGTAATATTTGAAGCAATAAAACTGGGTTTCTGAAAAAAGCCTAAATAAAGAACGTACTAATACAATCAAGGGAAGGATTAGTGGGACTGGATTTCCATCTAAGCAATCTCCGGATTTTTTGCTATAATGAGTAGCAATCAGTTGAAGAAAAAAAAAGATTAGCCTAGCCCTTACATGGTGCAGCAAAGGATTTATAAAGAACAGTTTGCATTCACAGAACAAGGAGACTAGTAAAAAAACCAGACTGTTCCACTCTCACCACCAAACTCTTTCCAGCTAGTGTGTGTGAATCTTTTACAGTCTGTAATTCATCTCCCCATGCATGTCATTGACATCAACTGCCACCCAAAGTAGTTGCTAGCAGAGAGGTCCAGTGGAAAAACAGTTCAGGGACTCCCAAGCTTGTGCCCCTACTCACTGCTGCTTATCCTGACCTGACCTACCACCCTGCACAGGAGGGCACTGTTGTACAGTACTGATCAAAGGCAAGTTCTTCTATTTCTCACAAAGCAAAAAAAAAGGTCATTAACAAGACCCATGGTACAATACATGATACAATTTTGCTTAAGTGACTGCATTGAAGCTCTACCCTGTGCCACTGGCACCCCACATACTGCAGGCAGAACAGTGACAGCATCAAGGGGTGTTCAGCCCACCCCTGTCTGCCCCCGCCTCATGTCAGATTACCACACTCACTAAATTCACCTGTGCTTACAAGGTGAACTGAAGAACTACATGATCATCACAACGTTGTCTCTCGAGATGTGAGCATTTTCTTTGACTCATTCCTCATCTTCGGCACACTGCCCTCCTCCTCCTCAGCCTTTATCACAAGCTCCATCCTCCAGCAAAGGGAGAGTTGATAGCGTGTGTGAAATTAAACACAGAGCTCTCTCACCAGTACTCAGGAAGGAATCACTATAAATACTCTTTGGCTTCTCTGTTTACTGCTGATACAGTAAAATGTTAAAGTCCAACCGTTATTCATTGAGAGCACTTTTCTAAGCTTATCTTTTTATTGTCTGTTGCTATGCATACAATAAATATAAATTATCAGTGGAAGTAGCATAGTCCCTGAAAATGTCTTGCACTGAACTGTTGCATTTCTCTCAAAACACACCTTTTACTACTTTCTCCTGTCTCATCTACATTGTAATCCTCTAATCTTTGCCAGCACAGTACTTTCTGTAAGAGTTATATCCATAAAAATAACAAAATCTCTTTGCAAAGAGTGATGAGTGAAACAGTAATAGCAGAGAACACAAAGTAGTGGAAAAGTGCTAAAGCATGTTCATACTAGGAGCAGCTAAACTCATGAATTGTTCCCCCTCTAATGTGTCGGGTCTGTCACTCTGCAACAGTGACCCATGGCTGAGACTCAGAGATCACGTGTGTCAAACGTGAGGTCTGAGTGTTTGCATACAAAATCAAAAGACAGAACTTTCAGAAAAATCCACCTTATCTCTACAGTTGCCTGATTTTTCCAAAGACCCTTTCATTTTGTCTATTCTGCCTTGGAAACTTGCCCATACTTGTGCACCTACAAAGTGCAGAGACTGCCTCTTTTAAGGCAAGCTTTTCTACAAGCAGCACACATAGGGCACTGAGCTTCAGATGTATCCTCTGTTCCTTGCAGTCACCAGCTAGTTACTCCAATATAAATGCTCTCTTCTGGCTTTCCCTTTCATGTGGGTCACACGGTTGTGACTTCTTCCCCTTTTGGTCTTTGTGTGTAAGTCTGTACACTGGCCAAGAGTACATAGACTTCTGAGGTTTTCATTTTCTCCACAAGGGTTTATGGCCTTTCCCTCAAAACTCCTACCACTATAAAAGAGCGATTTTTACCTTTTCTTTTTCTTGTTTTTAGGCTCCCCTGTAGGTAGAAGTGCAGGAATAAGAGGAAGACATTCATATCTGTGAGCTCAAGGCCAGGGTTTAAACCATTTTCAGAATTCAGTATAATTCAATTACAATTTTGCACCCTGACCTGCGCAAATGTGCCTCCCAGTCTTACAGTCAAAAGCGCAAGAGGGTCAGTAACCCAGGGAATAGAGTTGGACTACCAATAGGCAGATCAAGGGGCAGCCATCACTAAGCACGGTGCCCTGTTTCCCACTAGGAAAACTAATGGAGGTTCCAGAGTGATGGCTACATATTATACCAACAGAAAATGTGTCTCAGCTACCGAGACGGTCTTTCAAGATATATGATCGGCATTGTTTCTGGCTCATATGCAACCAGGCAGTGGAGTTGTACTGTAAAGGGCCTGAGAGCTGTCTCATGATGTATAGGCCTCCAGGAACTCGGGATCTGAGGCATGTGCCCTGGACAGGCTTGGATTTACCAGGTAAGCATGGTCAGAAAAATTCCCACACTCCATAAGACCTGTACTGCCTGTTTTGCACACACTGGTGTACCTCAGCCTGAGGCTGTCAATGTCCCAGCGTGTCCTCCGGGCTGGACCACACCTGCTCCTGTAGCAGTCACAGCCCCAGACTCAACCACTGTAAAATAAAATCTGATCAAGATATATGAGCCACCTCCTGCCAGACCTATGGGTTTGTTATTCATTGTAGGAATGTGCCATCACCACCAGAATGTATCCAAACATGGCAATAATGGCCAGTTCTCTTTAGCTGGTTGCTGTCAGGAAAAAATGAAAAACAGATGCTGTGTCACTGGTTCACTGCTCTGTTCGTGGAGAAGGTGTGGGTGTTTATCTACAGGGGGAGGCCCAGGCAAGACTGACATTGCACTGACCCCACGCACAATGCTGTGGCCATGCGGCTGCTGGTTGGGCTGGGCAGGCATCAGCTCGGAGCGCCACAGGAACCTCTCTGTCTTCAGCAGCTTCGTGCAGGTCCTCCTTGGGGCTCCTTAGTTTTCAAGGGTACAAACCTTATGCAAAGAACTACTGTGCAGTCAGAAAAGAGGCAGTTCTTAACATGGAAGGACAAAATTCCTATGTTTTGGAGTGCTAGATGCTGAACAAGAGATACCACATGAGTAGGTGAATTGGCTGGTTTTTCCTTTGATATCACATAAATAAAATTAACTAGTGTTCTCTTTGTTCATTCCAAAGACATCTTTTATTTCAGTTTTACTACAATGTCAGTACAGAGACAAATTTTATTATGATGTTCTCCAGCACAAGGTTGAATAATTGAATTGTCAGCCAAGAAACTAGTTGAGATCTTTAAAAAATATTTATAACTGTCTAACACAGAAGCATTGTAGTGTTTTCAGGACTCATTTGTTCCCTCTTTAAGGCTTTCAGATCATTCAAATTGAGACAGACATTATTATTTTAAAGGATGTTTCTAATATGTTATTATATTATCTCTACATAAACTGAACATTCATCAGTCCAGGCAAGGTTGTTAGCTTTTGAAACCACAGATATTTATGTATTATGCATTCCTATCAATCACAGCAGAGGTATCTGCATTTTTCTTCTCAAAAGAAAACAGGTACACGTGTCCTTTATTATTCTCTTGTCTTTTGATGCTTCTTTTTATATACAGTAGCTGCTACTTTTATATCTTAACAACTAGTAGTATTAAAGACCACTCTGCCCTGTCTGGGCTAGAAATCAGAGCCAAATTTTCCAGACATCAGAAAATAAGGTACCGTATCAGCTTCCTTAAATGCAGAATTGCAAACACAAGCCTAAAGACAGGTGGAGATGGAGATTGAAGAGTTTACCAATAGATTTGCTAAAGTACTGCTGATTGCAACATCACACAGCGGGACACAGAGGTGCAGGAGACCTTCTCCAACTATACAGTCATTACATGTATTGCTGTATATGGTGTTGCAATAGCTCCTTAGTCCTACCTTCATCCTGGAGGTTATGCCTCAGCTACACAGTGCTCTTCTCTGAAGAAAGGATGATGGTGTGGACGTGACTCTCTGTGTGTAGACCTCAGGAGAAATCAAAGGCAGCCCCAGACCTTCAGAGCAGCCCTGGTGCTGCCATGCCCTTGTGCACGTCCAGCCACCACCCTACATCCCTGTGCCCTGTCACGCAGTGGGGCCACGCACCTGCCCAGTGCTCCCCGGGCAGCCCCGCTGGCTGCAAAGTGCTCTTTGGAGCCCCTGGGTGTTCTCCACAAACAGCCTTAATTAGTGACAGCACCGCTGTTAATCAATAATGACAGCTCAAGTAATATCCAGCTATAGCAGTGCAATAAATGGAAATCAACTCTTTCATATTAGGTCAATTAAGCTGTAAATAATAAGAGTCTCTTAAGCCATCAGAGTGGTATTTTAAATAGATTACTGAGACTTCAAAAACTATTTGATGTGGGCTTTATCTTCCGACATGGTGTATTCTCCAATCTTTGCTCTACTTGCAAAAGTGCTGCCAAACCTGCTTACTAGCAACACAAGCAGCACCACCTAAGTCAGTAGTAAACAGAAGGCTCAACAGCAGCATTGAGTACAGCAAGGTGTGGAACTCGATAAACAGGGGAATGAACAGCAGCCTTTGAGCAAGGAATTTTAGGAGGGATAACGAAATAACGTAAGCAAATAGGAAATCATCTACAATTGAAAAATGAGTGAACCACTGGCCCACCTTCCAAAATAAATCATAAGTCTTTTATTTCTATTTAATTATTCATGAGGCTTTCTATTGAATTTTCTTATGCCAAATCTCTGGTTTACACCTAAACACATTATACAATAAGATCTTTTTTATCTTGATCACAATTATTTTCTAAAAGAGCAGGGTTTAGAGCTCATGAGTAGATAAGAGATGCAGTTTCACCCCTAGACAGCGAAACTGAAATATCAGGATAATCCTTTTTAATGCTTTCTTTTCTACTTTAGCTGTGTAATTGTTTCCAAAAATATCGGTGTGACTAGGGATCCAAGTGAGCTCAACAACAGCTCCAATCGATTTCAGTTGTTCACACAGCTGTATGACTTAAGAATATATCCTTTATCCTTTTTTGAATTGCTAACAGAGTCCCAGTAAAATCCTGCAGGATTTTACCTGTTGGTGTGAAACTGACTTCTGATTAATATTAACCTGCCAGTTTAAAGCTGGGATAATACAATTACCTAGAGGTAGATCTTGCAGCCCTGCTTATATCCAAGAATACAAAAAAAAATCAGGAAGCATTGAGTAACTCAGAGGGGAAAAAAATCCAACCAATGCGATGAGTAGATACATATATTAGTGTTTCCAAATTACACAGCTGAGGCAAATGGGAACTTTTATGGGAGCCTCTAGAAAATCTTCACCCTGGGCCAAAATTAAATTATGAGTACCCATCCAGCACATTATTAATGTTAATATATCATATCCATGTAATTATAATTAAATACAATTCTTAACTGTAATTTTTAGAATATTACAGGGTACAGATAAAAGGGAGGAGCAATTTTGACTGACAGGTTACTGATTCATGCGATTTTGACTATACCAACATATACCAACTAAACCAAAGTTTAAATATGAGTGACACTATCACTAAGGTTTCAGAGCTACTAGGTGCAATTAAAACACTGGGAACCCAAGTGTTTAGCTTTCTATTTGTCATGGCAAAGGCAAGTAATTTTTTATTTAGGGTGTTTCTTGATTCTGAAGTGTACATTGCATTGGGTCGCACATCTGACCTCTCACAAGGCCCTTTTCTAAGAAAGTGAGGTCTTCTCCCCACCTGCCATGCTGGTGAGAACCATTAGGCTCCCAGAGCAGTATAAGGCCAGAGGGAATGTATGTTGCCAAGTCAAACCAAGAAAACAGTCATTAGGCACTTTCTGTAATTAATTGAATAGATGATGAAAAGGTGGCTATTACCAACACTTCACTTTAACTATGAAATAGCTATAAAATTATTTCTTGATATTAGGTTTAGCTGTTTGGTTTGATTGGAGTCAAGTGTTTGTCACACCCTGAAAGCACTAGCAAAAGTGGCTGTTGGTTTAGATATTTCCATTGCTCTGAGGTGGTCTGCCTTGGTTCCTGGGAAAAGAACAAGTTTTACAACAGTGTTCTACACTACATAGACCATAGCAGGTTTCTACATCACCTTCTTTCAAACAGTTTTCCAGGAAGTGTTTGATAGCAAAGTTGCCTACAACATGAAATTATATATTAGCAGCACAAAACCGCTGTAAGTGAAGAAAATTCTGCTGTATGATGCAATTTTTTCTATCTTTACAGGAAATATCACTTCTGACAGTTCCTGGGTTTCCTACTATAGATCTACCATAGTGTTACTTACACCTATACAAAGTCTCTCTAGATGTTTTCCTGTGAGTCTGCAGGACCATATACTAGTTTCATGAACTGTCCACATTACCTCTTTTGCATTTATATTTGCTATTGTGCCCACAATGTGCTTTCTTTTGAAGACAGTATTGGTTTTACCTCAATGACAATGCTACCTCACACACCTGCAGTTCCACTGCTGGCCTATATTTTTGTGTTTGCTTTCTGCCTGTTTACAATAGAACTTTATTTCTGAGGAGAGTGAGTAACCTGCTCAATTAAACATACGTTTTCCCAGTTTGCAATATAATTTGTATGTAAATTTCCAATCCAATTAAGTATGTTTTTATGACCAATGTGAAAGATTTTTAGGTAGATTATTAAGATTTTTATTCTGTGATGACTAGGTATACATATCTAAATATATATCATAAAATAGGGTTCAGACATCATAGTTATAGTGAAATGTGTATCCATTTGCAATTATTCAGATACACACTTCTCAGTTTATGATGGATCATTTCAAAAGTTAATTATTTAATAATATATAACAAGTTTGGAGTTTCATCTTCAGTTCAATCACTGTCACTTAAAAGGTATGTCTCGTCTGTGTTCTACATCTGAGCATGCTTCAAAGGAGTATTTTTTTGCCATGATCAATGTTAACAACTTTCTGTGATGATCTTGCATTAAACAAGCACTTCCCTATTGAACTTTTGCTGTTGTAACTGGATAATTTCTACTTAGGTTATTTAACTTTCCGCCCTTGTTTTTCCAAATTAATGCTAAAATAGGCATTAAAAAACCCTTTAGGGAAAAGATCTCTCAACATTATTTCCTAGTGGCATTTGTAAAACAAGTCCACATAATGCAATTCTATGTCACCATGACATAAGCAGGCATCAATTAAGTGTATGGCTGAGTATAGGACTCAAATGTAACAATAAATCAGATTTTTCCAAAAGATGTCACAAATTTAATTTCAAAAAAAATCACAGTTTTGTCATTATAGGATAGAAATTACATTCTATAACACAAAAACAGTAATTAGGAGGTTAGAGATCACACAGCATATAAAAGATTGGAGTACCAAGCCCTTTGTCCTTTTTTAAAGAAATGTATATTGACATATTCATTGAATTCTTTTTTCTTTGGTAATTTTATAGTCCTGGTTCTTATTAAAAAAGCTCTTTTTATATGATAAACAGAACATAAAAATTTACATGGGAACTGCATATTCTTCTATTTAGTACAAAAAATATATTGAGTATATGCAGTTCTGATGATTCGAGGTGGAATTTAGGAAACCAATTAAATACAACCTCTTTCTTGATGGAAGAATATTACATGAACTGTTATGGTAGAAGTAATTTAACATCTAATGATTTTTTTCTGTCCTAGAGATGTTTTGAGAATTGTTCCTAGTATCAAAAAGAAATAAATCCTGTAAGCTGGCTATAATAAACCAGTAGGAGTTTCCACTAGGTCTGCAACATTTAGCTGGGACAGTTACTTTACTTTCTGGCAGTTGCTTTATGGTTCATGCCATTGAGTTTTACTGTGAGGCGCTACTGCATGCTGCAGAAAAGGTCACAACATGCATCTGGAGGGTAGAAATCCACCTGAGGATTCTCTGACAGTGCTCTTAGCTCACAGCTCTGTAGCAAAGACAGGGTTTTCACTGGCATGAGGAAAGTTTCGAAGTCTGCTCCCTCACCCAGCACACAACCAGACAATCAGGGGATGCACAAATGTCTGTCCAGGCAATACTATTGCCAGTGTCTTGTCTGTTCCTGCTTTCCCCTTAATAACCCCTGAAAAGGAAGCTGAACAAACCCTGGGAAGGAACATGAATTTTTGGAAGCAGTTAAAAAAGCACAACTAGTATATTTAACTACTTTCTTTTGCATTTGATTCAAGCAACACTTCTGGACAGGAGCTAGGAAAAAGTCGGTGTTGACAGAGAATTGTTTGTGGTCAACCAGAGAGTGTTCCCTTTTCCCCATTTGAACTTTGACCTTCTCCCTCCCAGGGCAGGCATTGAACAAAGTTGATGCCAAACTTAGACACAAAGCTCCAGCCTAGAAGGAATTCCATTCCATAAAGCAGGTTGCCAGAAATCCTCCTTGTACCCTCATTTCTGTGATGTATATTCACTTTTTTTATGCATCAGTCAGTCCAGGCTCTGCAGAAAAGATAAGCTGCAGACCTCAGTAGCACTTAGGCATGAAACTGAAGCTACTTCTATGCAAGTTCTTTTTAACATTTTCTTTCCATGTAGAAGATTTTGCATTGAATGTGCCTTGATTGACTGCAGTATGCTGTATAACCGAGAAATGACTATCAGTTCTTAGACAATAATAACTAGCCCAGAACCCAGCTCCTCCAGGAGTCTTCATTTTGGGTCTCACCTTGTGAGACTGATGAGACCCATGCTCAAGACTTCCCTGCTTAGTTCCACAGGGCAGAGCTGTACAGCCTAACAAGCAGGGCATTGTCATTGCTAGTAGGAGCCCACAAACTTTGTACTATGTCTGGAAAGCCTTGGAGCTAAGGCATGTCAGGATGACTTGCCTGTATTATCTTGGACTGCCTGAACCTTTCTTTTAGCTAGGTGAGCTGTAACAGAAATTCTTTGGCTGCCAGGTGAATGTAACCTAACTTGTTTTAAGTTTTAGCTTAGCTTTGGAGATTTGTGTATTATAATGCCTATTGCTATAATTCTTCTGTAATTTCTGTATATAATAGATAGTAGAGGAGCAGTAGCTACTTTGTGTAAAGCAGCTATGACCTGGAATAAAACCAGTGTAGAGGATTATACGAGTAACAGATTATAGGAGAGGTTCTGTAAGTGTGGAGGAAAGATGAAACCAGACGTACCTGGGCTATAAACAAATTAATAATGATCAGTTACTGGCCATTAAGTTTCTGGGAGGCTGATAAAACTGGCTTTAAAGATAATAAAGAGAACAAAGAACAAATATTTAACATGACTAATTAAAACATACTATATATAGTATATTTAGATATAAAGTGGAATTGTGGACCAATGAAGAAAGAGCACCATGCAGTACATGCTAAGAAACATATAAAAATAGCCCCACACTGATCCTAGAGTGAGATGGAAGAAATCCTCAGCAGCACTCTGCTTCTTCCAATGAAGAACTCAGGACACTAACAGCTCATAACCCTCTCCCCTGCTTCTTGAGGACCAGCAGAAAGGTGAGCATAACACTGGAGAAAGGGGTAGAGATGAGCAAATTGGTTTGTGCTAGTACCAATTGCGTCATGACTGGGAGTGAGCTATAATAATTGGAAAATTTGAAGTGTTGGTTTTCTCAAAATGAGACTATTAATAATGCTTTGATTAGACTGCTAATACCTTAATTAATTCTTGCATTGATATGTAAGATTTCATTTTTTAACCTGTATAAATTTCATTATATGGAGGGGGGTTTTGACGATTTTGTACCCACAATTTTTAGTTGTAATTGTGGAGAAAGTTGTTATTCCCTGGAGCACAAGGTCTACATGATGACAAAAAGTACCGAGTGCACGAGACAGAAGTTGAAGTATGAGTTAGTACTAAACCAAGCATATTATCTACAAGAGACAGAGATTTCAGGGAGACAGTTCAATTGTGCCTACTGCTTGGAAGAATAAATAAAGCCTTTTTGGTTTAGAGAAGGTGAACACTTTTTATTCTGACAACTCTGTTTTCCCATTAGTAGTTTCCCAAGGCATTGCCATCAGATTGTTGACAGAAATGCGGTTTTGTAAGCATTCATTTCTAGAGGGGGTGGCTCTGTCCCTTAGGCCATAATTTTTGTCACAATAGGAGCAACTTTTTACATTGCTAAAATTAGTCTTTCAGTTGACTTTGCTAGCAGAAATATGACAAATGCTTCTGAAAATTCTTATTAAGCAAATTTCATGGAGATATTTATTGCAATTTTTTGACATTCTTTAAAAAACTGCAAAACACAGAGTATTTCTCTGAGGTATATGGCACATTTAAATACCAACTCACAGAAATAACAGGTCGTAGATGAGAATGGTCAAGATGACGATAGTTTTACTGTATTATACATCAGCGTTTTCAGTCCCATTACTAGCACCTAATACAGTCTACCTGAATCTTCTGTCTGTTTGCTTTTTGGTTTTTCTAAATAACAAAGTAGACTGGGGGAATCGAGGACAGAAGACCCAATAAAACTGGGTAGAAATTGTCCTATTGTTTATATAAAGTCTTTCAGTTTTCACCGTATTTTTCTATCCATATTCATGCTGTGAAAGACTACTTGTGAAACCTGAAAGTCCACATCTGTACTTGTTCTGGGAGACCTCTCATTCCCACTTCATTGAGTTAGCTGTAAATATTACCTTCACCAAAAGTAATCTTTATGTGGCTCGGGTAGTGTCTGACAAAGAAACCAGACAAAAGCTCACTGCTTGTAATAAGCATACTTAAAAAGAATTTGAAGGGACAGGGAATCTAGAAGAAAAAGAAGGGGAACAGAGTCAATGCTCTGAGGGCAGTTAGAGGGCTGTGTGAAGGGAAGAGACTTTGAGAATACATTTGTTGTGCCATGATCAAAAGCAAAACCTTTTGGAAGGATTATGTCAATTAATAACAGCTCATAATCATTTCTGAAGAACTCAAACTCACCCTGCACCTTGCATTGTTCAAATAACTTCCTTTTTTGTCTTCTTCTTGGTGGCCAAGCATAGCAATGATGGCGAGTAATATCATAAGCACTCAAAAGCCCCGAATAAAACTACCGAGGAGTCTGAGAGACCTGATAGCACCACAGACATTCAAGTCATCTATATCATTGTCAGACAGGCACCAGAAGTCTTTTACTCACTTAAGCAGCCTATTCATCTTCATGACCCCTACTTATTGCTCTCTGTCATAATGCAGTACAAATTATTTTTCTCTGATTAATTATAATATCATAAATGCAGCACTGGAAAAGAAGTTCTACCCTTCTTAGGGGAGCATAGCTACAAAGACCTCAAAATTACTTCTGCTAGGCTAAATGTTAACTTTTATTTCTGCCTGTGTCTGCTGATTCTAGCTCACATTATAACAAAGTTCCTGTTTTCAAAAGGAAAACAAAGAAAAAGAAGGGAAACAAAAATATATATGTATGCCAACTAGCCTAGAAGAAAAATGATGCTTTACAAGCTCTCCTGTGCTGGATACAAAGAAATATCTACTAAGTCTGTCCCAAAAATTTATTTTTACAAACTGTCAGGAAGGATTAAAGCAGGACACAAATACCATGCACATGCAGTCAGAACTAGTCAGATGGGTGACTGAGCAGAGCTCAGGGGAAGAGATTTAAACTAGTTTAGTAGTATTCACTGGAATAAGTGGAGAGCATGGACATGAAGAGGTAGTGTGGCTCAAATGATATGTAGTAATTCCTTCAGCTCCTGTGACTTGGTCATATGTTTGAGTATTTTCACAGTAGGGGTGATTCTGTCAGCAATTAAACTCAGTAAAAAGTCTGGCTATGCCACTGGTGTGATTATCTAGCTGCTGGAGTGAGTTGCACAAAATGCATTGAGCCTTTTGTATTCTTTCTGAGTCCATGAAATTGACTGGTTGATCTTTTTACATTTTCTGCTATTATTAGGGTTTATATTTCTCCTTGTGACTCATTTTTTAATTAGCTTGACAGTAGCTGTAATGACACTGTATAAATAGGACACAGTAGTCTGGTGTGGTTATGGGCAGAACTTCTATAGCTTATTTTCTCTCTCACAGAAAGTTCTAAATTTCCAAATATGGTTGCATCCCAAATGTGGGAAAAGGATATAATAGTTTAGAGGGGTTTTAAGTGAAATTTAGAAAGTAGTTTCAGTTTCAAGATCTACAATATTTTTCAGGTTTATAAACATCCAGAAGAGATATTCATCTTTTCAGAATACATCAAATATCTCTCATTAACCTCCTCTAAATATGACAGGTCAGGTTCATGGAATGGAAGCAACTTCGGCTAGAAGTACAAAGCACAAAAAATTATCATCCCCAACTTATGGGGGATTTGTAAATTCTTCTAAGAAAAAGCACTGACTGAAATATTTCAGTGTCCTTTATACTTTTTTTTTCACTCTGCCTGAATGTTCTTTATAGAATACTTCAGTAGTGAGTATTTTGCCTTCCATCTCACACAAAATCACAGTGTAGTTTATCTGTGAAATGCCAGGAAGTTAAAATCCTGCATATTTCTCTATATCAGACAATAACTATTTTGGGGGATATTTTGGCCTCCTGGTAGGCACTGTCATCAGCGACATTCCCAGAAACTAAGTGATCAGTAGTGTCACTTCTTCTTTTTTCAGTAAGGAAATACTAATTAGAAACAAAGCAAAAAGCTTGAATGCAACAGGAATCCAGAGCAGCCTTCGTAAGTGCACACCCAAGAACTATCTCTGCTCACAGGGCAACTCTATCTGCTGAAACAGTATGGAAGGCTGATACTGAATGGTATTATCATCTCAGAAATTAAAGCATCACTCTGTGAATAGAAGATAAACACCAGCTGAACAAAATTACTTTTATTTAGCATAAAAACCCATGATATTCTAGCTGCATGTGTCTTCAGCATCTTTAATTCCCACTTAAAACCAAAAATGGCGTGTAGCCAAAAAGTAGAAAATAACACTAAGAATGTAAAGGCTTATACAGTTACATTTTCCCATCTCCTACTGACACTATTACAAGGAAGAGGTCCCTCTAGGATCATCTCTACTGATCTTCACATGTGCATTGAAAATTAATAAGACACAATGAAAACCTGAGACACCTCACACACATTTGAGTGTAGTGTCTTCGGAAATATTAACTTTGGAGGATAGAGTCCAAGAGAGAATTTGGCTTTGGCCAAGCCAGGAACAGCAAATGGAAAGATGTTTGAGCCATTACTGGCTTTCAGCCCTCCATGTGTCATACTCATTTATTAGAAGAAAAATTATTCCCTTTCTCATGTTTCTCACTTCTCAAACACTTTCTGAGAAGATGATCAAAATGAAGCATGGACAGGCTGGATGAGGTTAGTGATTTATATAGAAAGAAGTAAGTTAGAAATTACTATCTCCTCTGAAAACTCACCTGTTCGCTAGCTTTGAACATCTGATTATGCCACAGCTCATCACTGTATGTATGTTTTTGGCTAGTGTTTTCACTCTCTGGGTACCTAATGAAATGCTGTTTATCTTGGTCTGCAACTTTAGGCAATCTATGTTGCCCACCTGCTTCAGAGCTTACCCCACAGTCTTCACAGATAAATCACTTTGCAAGAAAGAAATCTAAAGTTGTCAAAAGTTCTGGAGCTTATGCTCAGTAACAGTCTGGATATTCTCACCATCCAGAAATTGACAGCAAATGCCATCACAGCTTCAGCTGGAGCACATGAAGCAAGAGAAACATCATAGGAAATAGCGTCAAGCAAAGTTCAAGAAAGTTTGTTGACTTTATTTCAAAGAAAAATATGATCTAATTGTCTCTAAACAACCTTTTTTTTAATTAAGTTTCAATGAAGTTACAGCGAATTGTTTCCAGTCAATGATGATGCCATTGCATGGGAAACCCATGAATTTAACAGTGACATCTGTATCCGTGATTTTATGAAGGGTGATTTTGTGTCCTGGTTCTTGAAAAGCTGATGTCAAGTGAGCTACCCCTAAACACTAAGGACCCAGTATTTTCACTCACAAGAAACTGCTTTGTGCAAAAATCCCATGATAGGGTTGAAGAATACAAGACAATGCTTATGTTTAAATTATGCTACTGCATGCCCTGCTTCCAGGAAGAAATCCATCTTACTCTGGCATCACTGAGATTTGGGTTAACTAGTGTGCTTGATGGTGTTTTGTCATCCTGAAAGCAAAAATCCTCAAAGATGTGTTAATTTCTATCCTGAATACCTGTGCAAACTTGGACGTCAGAAAAAGCCCCCAGCACAAGATCTGGTTTATTATGCCCTCCATCCATGAAGGTTGCACATAACAAAGACAGACTTTACAATGCTATAGCCAGAACTTTTGTTTCAGATCTAAAACTTCAAGGTACATTCCCATGACTATACCTTCCCTGCTAAGGAAAACATAAAAACAAGTATATTTCAAACAGTGACATAAAAGAGGGATACAGATGTTTACCAGCAGCCTTGAGGCTGCATTTATCAGTAAATTTCCATCAGCCTTTGAGGTGCCCTGTGGTGTCCCTGTGGGCATGCTAACTCCCCTAGGACTGTCTCTCTCATGGGCAGCCATCCTAGCTGTGTGTCCTGGGTCTTCCTGGTCTCAGTGTGAGTTTGCTGTCTGATGGAGATTTTGCTGCACAAAGTGACAAGCTTTGTGCCTCTTCTTCTCTTTCCCTTCTGGGTTATTTTAGAAGGTTGTCATATCTTCTTCCACAGTAACTATGAGCCTGGGGAAACAAACTCCTACAAACAACATGCAGCTTTGTAACATCATTGCTCTTTTTTTTCTCCCTACAAAAAGGAGCACAGGCAACTGATGATAGGAGACAACAAATGCAGCAAACAAAAAACGAAGGGTGAAGTGTGAAAGATGAGAGCTCAAAAATGTATGACAAGGACCCCAGAGATGGACACAGAGCAGAGCACACCCCTCACAGCAGGCTGCTGGGGGTTGTCGGGGTGGTTTGTCATCTAGGAACGATAGGCAAGCCCCACGGTTTCAACATCCCCTCTCTTGTGCTCCAACCTTTTGGTGGCAGTGATGAACAGAGTGGCCAGAGCCAAGAGACCAACCACAAGCAGGTCCTGTAATTTACTGGTCCCTTGAATGGGTGAAGCAAAAATGGAGAGGTGAGAGGAGAGGATCCAGAAGCTGTGGGAAGTACTGGGGGAACCAGAGGAGGGGCTGTCGGGAACTGCCACCTGCACATGCAGGTGGAGGCTGTGCAGGAGGGGTGCCAAGGAGCTCCTGCTTCTTGATGGCTTCAGGTGTCCTGGTTGTGTCCCATCCCAGGTCTGGACAAGGTTGTGGGAGAAGACCAGCAACCCAGAAAAGTCTCCCAAAGGCAGATTACTGCAGCAGTCAGTAGAGGGTCAGCACAGAAAAACCCTTGGTGCTGATGAAAGAAAGAGCACATCAGCACTCCTCATGTCAGACTGCCTGCTCCAGGGAGAGCGCCTCCAGGGCCTGAAGGAGGGAGGTCTGGAACCAGCTGCACCTGCAGACCAGTAGTCCTTTCATTCCTTCTCCAGGACCAGGAAGATCCAGACTGCAGCCCTTGACCTGTGCAATGCTGACAGAAGCAGCCCCACACACCCAGGCCCAGGGTTCATTCTGTGCTGGGGCTGGTGTTCCTGCCACAGCATCTCACAGCCCTAAAGCACCAGCAGCTCCCAGGACCCCAGATGGCATATACAAGGGTGCAATTCATGTTTGGTACTTCTGCTTCGTATTTGAATTTCTTTTTCCATTGCGTTTTGGACTGAGCAAGAGGCAATGGACAAAACCTCTCTATAAGCAGAATTCCCTGCTTAAGCCCATGTTTGTGGAACAGCTGCATATTGTCAGGTCTGCTAGGTCAACAAAAATGCACTTGATGCACACTACAGTCTTCTGGATTCTTCTTGTCAGGGGCTGATGGTAATAGTAGGACTACTGCAGAAAAAGGAGACTAGTGGTTTGGATCACAAACACTAAGAAAGCACAAATAATCACATCCTCTCATGATCCAGGTTTTTTCCTGTTTTTCTGTAAACACTTTCACTAGATACAATCGTCACCTTTACATAGGATACAGCCTATTCTCCTTCTAAACACAGTTGCTCAGCTGAGACTCATGTACAAGAGTACATGTCCCTGGCCTTTTCCATATCCATTAGAATCTTGAAATTATTGGCACGTATGCTTTGGAAGATCTTCCCCCTCAGAGCTTTCAAGGTCACTACTCTCATGTTTTCAGGCTAAATTTAATCTTGCATTCATGATATGAATTGTTTTCTGAAGCATCTCAGCCTCAGTAACTATTGTTGGAATAAGAGTGATGAACAAATATCTCTCTGAACTTGGTTCCATTGTCAAATTCTCTAGAAATCCAGCTTACAATTTCAAGGACATATTGAAGCTGCAAGTCACACTCCCTAACTGAAAAATAACAAAAAATAACCATTGGCCAGGCTCTGTTTGGTAATTCCCTATTATTTATAATCAGTTTCAAATAGCACTGTCCTTCAGTAAATAAAAATTTATGGGTCTGTTTATTTCCATGACTAAGATTACATTTTCTTTCCCCTTCCCCGTGAGTATACCTAAGTTTTGTTAACTCAAACTACTACAATCTTTTTTTATTTATTTATTTTCCACACTGCTTAAAAGGATCAACATATGCCCTGAAATCCTCCATGGATAATTTACTTTACAGTCTGAAATGTCTAATTAATTCCTTCTGATTCTCTTTTTTTTTTTCAATAATTATATGTGAGATGCTTATGACAATACTCCTAAGAAGCTACATCAGGTACATATTTCTCTTTACAATTCAACACCCAAATACTGTTGGAGAACATATACTGCAGAATATTTTTTGGTGGTATACTTGGGTTTGTGCCAACTTTTTTGTACATATGTTATTATTTGTGCTACATGGTATTTACAGTGTTGTTTGTCCAGCTTCAGCCCAGAAGCACACTTTCATTCCATGGCTGCTCTGAGCAAGTATTTTTCATCAAATCTAAATGTCATCTGTATAAATCTTACTAACCTGAAAGGCATGAAAAATGTATCACATTTTGCCTCAGATGCCAAATGCAGCCTAAATAGACATCTGAGAAAACAGTGCATCTCACAAAGGTTTCAGAAAGTTTAAAAAAACCCAACACTTTTGTTTTTGTTAATATGAACACCTGCCAGGAGCCCCATCATGTGTGAGGGACAGATGTATTTGTCACTATCCATATCTCCCCTCAGTAGTGTAACAGACCTGTTTTGTTTCTTCAGGTCTATCGAAGGGCAAACAAGGAGTTTCAGTCTTTTCTATAACTACAAGAACTATTCTGTCTGTTCTTTCAGTCATTCCAGAGCAATGAGCCTATCCAGTTCCTCTTTAAAGCATGGCCTTTCAATATGAAGAGATCCCGTAGGTGTGGGAATTGTTGGACAATTCAGTCCTTTCCTGCATTTTTTATTATTCAGAAGGTATTGATCTATTGGGAAATGGCTTCAAGTTATTTTCAGCTTTTCTTGCTCATGTTCTTACACAGAATCTAAATGTTTAGATCACCCTGATGCATCAAAGTGCACAGCACTTACCCTTTTATCCATCTATTATGAATTCATACATTTATTTCTCATATATCTTCTGTAGGCTTAGCCTTGTGGTTTTAAACTCTGTGAATAATCTTCCTTTCCACTGCCTTTAATGTAAGTGTAATAACACAACTTTTGGTAGCATCTTAGTTTATGGGTCACCTGCAAATGAATACTGCACCATTTATGCCCAGACAGATCCACTACCTCAGTGCCCTTTGCTCCTGTAAGACATTCTGAGCCAGGTCATGCTCTTTGCACAATCCATGTGCACCTTTCTGAATGTTCCAAGCTGTTCCAAAGTGATATCACCTTTTTCAGCTCCTGGATCTTTTCCAGTTGTTCAGGTATCACACTGGCTTGTGCTCTTTGTCACAGTGTAGAAGTGACACAGGCTGTTCCTGTCCTAAGTCTCAAAAACACAACCTGATCTCTCCTCTAGAACTCAACCTCTTCAAATACACTTTCTTCAGCCCCAATGCAGTCACAGATTGTTTTGAATGAAACTTCTTGACCTGTCTTTTTGTTTCTTGAAATTACCTCTATGTTTTATGTTTTCTATGATGGTTACTTCTTAGTGTGTTTTCCTAATTAGTTTCCAGTAAGTCTCTCAAAAAGACAAGACTGTGTAAAAATAATTTTCTTTTACTTTTTTCCTCTTTAATGGCAGACATTGATTGAAAGTCCTGAGTGCCACATTATTTAAATCCCCTTTAAGTCACTTTTCAAACTTATATCAATGCTAGTAGGACTGTATCAGTCCCTTTCTCTTATCTGGACTATGATCTAGTCCAATGATCTCTTGATGCTCAAGATGTTTTGAATTATGTCCCATTCCAAACAGACACGTAACATCAAAAAATTTGCATCCTCACAGCAGGTTATCTCTTAAAGATTCATTGCTCAGTATGTATCCATGGCAGATACTGGCTCCACAGGGTAGCTGTAGGTACCAAGAATATCTAGAGAATCTCAGAGCTCAGCTACTTTCAACCACCCCCATACCAAATTCCATTCATTCCATCATGACATTCTTACTGTCCCTACCTACAGGTAGAATGGCACAAGAGAGCTGTGACACAAAAAATGCAGCTCTCCTTCCAGGCAAGCATTTGCTGTTGTGCTTCTACAACATTCTTGGCTTCTGTAGTTCTCGAGTTAGTCTTCCAAGAGTAGGGAAAGGCAGCCAAGCTTTAAGTGTGGCTGGTAGCCAAGAAGCAAGTCGGTGCCAGCATGGCAAAAGCAACCACAGCTTCACCTCAGCTGTACATACAAGGGCTGGGACTTTCCCTGAGACTTTGACGGGAAGTTCTTTCAACTCACAGACACAAAAGGCTTGCAACATCCCCTCATCAGTTCCTCCCCTGTGCACTCATCCTGGCTGCCACTAGATAAATACCAGATGGGCTGTCTTGGTTTCTGTGCTCTGCTCCAGGCAATAGGACCTCTCTGCAGCTCCTGAAATCTCCCTTGGTCCAGCACTTACAGCATCTCACCGGCTGGGAAAGCACCGGCTTGCTTAGGGGAACTGCATCAGGTTGAGTGCATAGGTGAGTTTTGCACAGATGATACACAGGTTTCTCTCATTTCTGCAGATGGGAACAGGGAACAAAATGGCTCAGCTGTCAACCTGAGAAGTTCAGGTGAGCTTGAACTTAAATTTTTAAGTCTCCTGATGAAACTTTACCCAAGTGTTTCTCTCTGCTAGACAAAAAAACACAGAGCCAGGCCATGTCTGCTGGTGTTTTATTGCCATTATACAACTGTTTGTAACTAAGAGCTGATGTAAGGACGCACTGAAACATAGAAAATTATTTTTATCAGTAAAGTTAGGACAAACCAGAACTTCAGATTTCTCAATTAGTATTCAGAGAGCTTACGTAGCAGATAACAAGTTTATTTAATCTTCCAGAGGTGTGTGCTACAGTTAAAGAAGTGAAGAAAGCTTCTAAAAATACGGGTTGGTCAGTGGGCCTTTAATGATGGATCTAGAAACTGGATTTTCTTTCCTATGTCAGAGCCAAAATATTGGTTTGAATTTCAGTAGCAAGAGCAGGCTGTTGATTTGCTCTAAATTATAATTAATCACTAAAAAAGTTGGAACTAATAATTCTTTTGACTTCTGAATGCATATATGGATTTCAAGTTTTCCCATTCAAGCAGAATACCAATTTTAATTCTGTTTAATATTTTATGAGTAATGGGCTTCAATACTTCAGAAAGAAATGGATTTTTTCTTAAATATTGTCTTATACCAGCTCCACATTATTAATTCAGAGAACATTTGCAGCTGTCAGAACTGTTCTTCAGCTTTGATATAGGAAAATTTCATATCCCCTCTAAATCTGCAACACAGACAATAGGCCAATTTTTTCAAGTCTGTTGAGACTTCATAAAATGATGCAATTAGTGGAAGATGTAAATTCTTTTTTAGATGTGGCCCTTCTGAAGATCCTAGATTTGTTAATAGCAATGATTTAAGCTAGCATGAAGTGGCACTGTAACTACATACCAAGATATTGCACTACTCATTGAGAAATCAAGCATCCCTGTATTTCTCCCTCCATATTAGAATTTTCTTATGCAAATTTATTAAGCACTTTTCATATTTGTACATGTTTTTAAATTCCTTCTATTAGTTACAGGCAGAAATTATAACCAGATAAGGGGTCTACATTGTGTTGAGAAATTATTAACGAAGCGTGTAGCCTACATTAGTGCTTTATTCCTGAGCATAAGCTTACTTGGGAATGATTCTGCTGCTCTCCACCACATACCATGCCAGGTTTCACATCACAGAGCAGCTGGGGACATGCAGTTTTGACTGCTCTTGGGTGAAATAAAACAATCTCACAGTTAATTGCACTTAAGCTCACAGGAGCTAGTCCAAAGTGAAAAGCCCATGAGCATGGGCATTGGGTGCTCGGGTTCCTCCCTACAAACCCAGTCCCTCAAAAATGCAGACAGCAACTGAGGCTTTTAGGGAGTGTAATAAAAATCTACATATTTTAAAGCCTTTTTCACTGCTTCCCAGTCTATTTTTATTAAAACCTCTTTATTCGGTAACTTCAAGAGCCAACCATTTATCCCATTCTGTTAGTTGCCATGCTAGCAGAGTGGAACTACAACATTTTCAACATTTTATTTTTTGTGGGGCATTTTAAAGATGTTGGCATTTTGACTTCATTTTTATTCTGTTTAGATTTAAATGAATATTGACTTTGGGGGTTGAAAGCTGTTTTTTGTGAAGAAAATGTAGGTATAGGTATTTAAATGTCACATTTACATGCTTATTGGAATCCAAATGTGGGGGTCTTTTTATCCCTGCATGCTCTAAAGCAGAAAACTGGGGTGTTTTTTTCTCATTTGATGTCACTGTTTAAAACCACATACTCTCTTCTTTTTCAAAATTTCTCCAACATGTACTCCCTTCAGTGAGAGTGCTGCCTATGAAAGAGTCAGTAAATTCACTTACCTGGTGGTGTAGGCAGGGCTGTAAGAAATGTGTGCACTCTCAAATGTCCTTGTGAGCTCTTCCTGGGCTGCTGACAACAGCTCTCTCCTATTTGGGAAGGGTGCTCAGGGTGTGGTAGACAGAGGGTGGCAGCTCAGGTAAGCAGAGTTTATATTGAGGAGGAGTGGAAATAGCTGCTAGCAAAAGCATGAATTAGAGGACTAACAAAGCTCCTTCCCAGTTTCACAGTGACTACTGAGTAGAGCCCTGGACATACAATTGCAAAGATGATTTTAAGGGTTTTTTGGGTTTTTTTTTTTACTTTACTAAATTGTTGAGGTGACCTTTTTCCTGGTGGGATTACCAAAGAAATGCTCTAACTTTTGTAGAGGGCAGTATACTGCAGACACAGGTTCAGTCTACCTGGCTTGGGACTGTTCTTTTCATGCTTGGCTGACTTGTGTGTTACAATGGCAAGGTGACACACATCATGCTGAGTCAGGAGAAAAGTTAGGTCTAACCTGGCACTGGAAGATGCTGTTCCCATGACTCGCTTAGGAAAACATGAGGTTAAGATTAAATCAGGTGTGAGGACAGAGTCTTACTTCTGCATGATTTCCCTTCATGTGCTTTGCCCAAGTGGAACAGCCTCATCAGGACAAATCAGAATGTGCAGAAAAACTATTTTCATAAACAGCATGTTATCCCTAAAAAATAAGAATATTAGTAAACTTCAATTGAATCCTACAACCTGAACTGCACCACAGTTTCATATAACTTGGCACTTCAAAGGTGCTTAATTATAATAATCTGCTACAAACTGCTTGATCAATAGTGAAATGGCTCAGCCATCCAATTCAGATAAGTTGCACCTGAGGAGTTACTCCTCAGTACCTGAGGACTGGGATCAAAGTGTTTAACTGCTGCCTGTCACCAAGCCTTTAGCAATACCAACTACATGAGCAAGTTTCTGGAGGCATCTAAATAAACAAGCCTTAAGAGCTAAGAAATGTACTGGAGAGGTTGATTTCCAAAGAGCAAAACACTTTCTGGCATCATTAGAGCACACAAATGTTTGACAAAGGATTTCTCTGGGTGGTCCCACGCTACGACAACTGTGAGAGCAGGAAATGTGTAAAAAGACTTGAGTACTCACAACAAGTGGATAATTATACAATAATTGTAACAGCATAAAATTGCAATGCAATAAAAGACAAGGAGTTTATTCAGAAAACTCAGTCCCTCATTTTGTATTGCATTTCCTTGCTGGAGATGCAAGAGAGGGTCACCCTGCAGGAGGGAATTATTTTGTCCAATTAGACAATTACAAAAGCAGCATGACACTTTGTTTCGTAGCTCCTGGTACCCTTTTCTTTGCTCTTCAGCTCAGTTTAGTAAGAATGCACAAGCTTTTCATTTGTCTCTGCTCCACATCATATCCCAAATATCCACCTTTTCCTTCACTCCTTTCTTGCTTACATGCTCCTTTCTTGCTTGTTGCATGGTCTTGACGTGCAGAACTAAGTGTGAGTTCTGTCTTGACCCCACATATTTAACAGGGGTAAGAACAAGAGATACACAGTGACTTTGACTGAGATGCAGGATAAAGTAGAAGACAGAAACCTCTCTGACGACAGCACTCTGCATAAGAGTGCACAGGCTGTAGGGATTTGCAAGAGGTCTTGTGTAAGGTTTGCTGTGCCCCTGTGCAGTGGGCTGTGGCATAGGATTGCGCTGGCTCTCAGACAGTGCCCTGGCAGACAGGTGTCATTTGTACCAACATCTTGGCTGGGAGCCAAGGTAATGACCCGCTGCTGTGCACACCCATCCCTGCTTGCCAGCTGAGGGAGTCACCAACAGCAGCTCAAGCGTCTGCAAAACCTGGGCTGAACTCACAGGGAACTTTGGCTAAAAAAAACCCAAAAACAAAGACAAACCTAGTTTTTTCATGCTGCCCTGAACAGCAATTTTTTCACTAATTCTATTGCTGCATTTGATGGGTTTTTCTTCTATTTTAAAAGCATGTTTCTAAATTTAGGCTTCTCAGCAATTAATTTTCAAAGCCTGTATCTTAAGTTTATTGCTTAAAGCATCTTGAAATCATTGGCTCAGTAATAAGGGGAACTTCTTCCATCATGGGAAAGAAGTAGTTTTTAAAAGATTGCCTGATAAGAATTTTTCCTTGTTGAAAAATGCAATGGCATTTAAAACTAAGAGTTATTTCTTTTTTCCTCTCTTTTTTTTTTATGAGGAATATGATTTCATCTAAAAATATCAGTGTTCATTTTGTCCTGAAGGAAACCAAAAGGAGAAAGCAAATACGTTTAATATACTTCACATTAAGTAAGTAATGGAGCTGATAAAGTTATCTACTGTCTTGGATTGTCATTCAATCATATGTCTTTAAATGCATTTTAGTATACAGGCTAGTGTAAGCAAGAACGCAGACTAATGAACTTTCTGTAAAATCAGATTGGCGCCATTCCAGACAAGTTGCAAATACTCATTAATTTGTTTTGGCAAGGAAACCTCATATTCATGCTCTGTTTCCTTAAGTCTTTCATCACAGTCCTCAGATTTCTAAGGGCATAAGAGAGCCAAGAACCCTGGCACTGCACCACAGCAGCCACCTCATCTTTGTTTTTATCGCAGGTGTTATGAAATAACTGGGCTTCATTTTTTTTTCTCACTTGTGCAACCCCGTCCAAAAGTAAGCTAACTGAAAACCAACAATTCATTAGTGTAAATGGGAAGAGAGTCAGGCTTGTCAGGCACTCCTAGAGCTCATAAAAAATATGTGGCATGAACCCTTACATTTTCAGTGTTATGAAGGTCTGGTTTTATCTGGTTGCTGGTGTAATGCCAGCTAATTCCAGTGTCAGTGTATGCTACTGATGGGCTGTCAGTAAAAGCATCCCAAATAACATCCCCTGTCTCATTCTCCATGACTGTTGACCACAATAACATAGGGTCACAACTGAAAAGCCATTTCTCACTTGCTTCCTTCTCTTTTGGTGGTACAAACACACATTCATGTGTGTGTACATCACAAATTTTTAGGGTGTCCATTATTTTGGCTTAATTTCTGCAGGAAGTGAGATTTCTCTGCTCATGTAGAGGTACGTGAGTGCCTTATATTTGTGTGTTCCTCATTGTTTTAGTGATGATTTCAAACAAATATACCAGGAGGTCAGAGTACTCTCTTTTCCATATGTTGCATGAAAAAGGGCAGCTGAAGCCCCCGTGGAAGAGTTCTGAAAAATTAAAGACTGTGACTATGTACATTTGAGATACCTAAAACCACAAGAAGAAGTGCTGCAGGAGTCATCTCCTGTGATTTGAAACAGTTTCAAACGGCTCTTGCAATCAGCCAAGAAACACAAACCCCTAGGAAGCCAGGCTTCATTATTTCTAGTGTTATTTCTCTCTGAGATAGAGCTATTTGTTAATGTCTTTAAATGGCAGATGCTCGAGAAAATAGTGAGGGGACGACACAGCAGGAGTCCAAGAGTTGTCTCTCCATGCAGGGTGTATCTGCAAGCACGTCTTTCAGGGTCTCAGCACATCTCCTGGGCCAACTGGGATAAACCCAGTGCACCTTTCACTGTAGGCAGGTTTGTCTCTCCTTCCCACACTTGCTCACCTTCAGCTGTTTTAAAAAGTATTTTTATTCTTCTTGCAGTTGACTAGACTGGATTAAAGCTTAATACCTACACAACTCAGAACAGTACAACTGCCCTGAAGAGACTCAGGAAATCATACTGAAGTTATAGCTGGGTCTTACATCTTTATGGGAGCAGCTGGAGGTGGTGAAATTTCCAGCCCTCGCAGTACTTTGCTATGATTTAGACAACATTAACCACATCTATTTAGAACTATACTTCATCTGTTTGAAGAGCCTCCAGGCAGCTTTAGTGTACTCCTGATAAAAAGTGAAGGTGTGGGAAATGCAATGTCCTCCGTAGGAGGATTTATTGTCTCAAACAATTATTTTTTATCATCTTTGTCAAAACTCAGAGCCCAGGATTTTCTGCTGAGAAGAACAGCAGATACTCATTTGCTTGAAAGAAAATTCATTAATAATTTATTGGAATATGTTTGTTTGGAGCTATTCTGCTGTTTTCTTCATGTGTTTAAGTACTGGATTAATCATGGGAGAGTAGTTTAGGCACATGCCTTCCAGTTTTAGGTGTATCAAGAAACAGAAAATGCAATTTGTAATTTAGGGCAGATTTTGTTCCACAGCTGTCAGCTTATGAGAAACAGTATTTGCTACAGAGTGCATTCTTTCTCTTTCTGTGGGAATAGTAAAATGAAATTTTAAGTAAATGAGATTGCCTCAGAGTAGTGCATGTCCTTCCAAGGAGAATTTTTAAATCACATTTCACCTGTTTTCCAAGCTACACAAGGATTACTGTATATTATGCATGTGTGAAATAGTTCATAAAGCATTCCAAGGCTGTAGTACTACATATGCAAGTATCAATCTCTCTCATTTTCTACTACATTTATTGGCTACTATTTGTAATTTTAGTGTATTAGGGCATTTTTGTCTGATATACACCTTTTGATCATAGATTACAAGACAAAGCAGAAGTCTCATTCACAAAAAAAAAACCCAACCAAAACCAAAACAAAACAAAACTATGAAAAACAAACGAAAAACCCCCAGCAGCTGTGGATGACTTCTACTTGCCACTATATGTAATAAACATTTAAAATAATAATGAGAATTAACTTTATTCCTGAAAGAAACCATTTAACTTTGGGGAACTCAACAGCATGGGAAACTAAAAATTATGAGTGAAAAAACTATAAATCCAAGGAATTAACTTTTTCATCCAGCAAGATACTATTATGTGCAATGGACTAAATTTAATAAGCTCTAGAGTGTCAATCCAAATGTCTCTCCATCGTCATAGAAAAATATCCCTTTTGAAATCTGGAAAATTAAGGTTTATCTAGAAAGATGAATGTAGAAACATTCATACCCATATTCTGCTACACAGAATCACTGGAATATCCAGTCAGTATGGCTGTCATGACATCTGTATTACTGTATATGAATTCACACAGATGAATCTACCCCCAGCATGCTCTATAATGATCAAGATGTGTTATGGCAGGACCTTTACTTGCCTCCAGAATGTTGTACTAGAGCAAGGGCAAGCTGCCCTGTAGAGGCCATTCTCACACCTTGCACTGTTTATTATTTGCACAACAGAATTTGTGTAACAGAATTCTTGCTGTTATTTACAAGGAAGTAGCAGTAAAAATATTTAGTTTACATAGAAATAAGGCCTTTGACACTTCAGTTTTTAAAGTTATGCTCCCATAATATTTGTTCTGCTTATAATCCTTACGTCGACCTTTGGGATTATGATTCCTACAATGATCTTAAAAAAGGGAAAAAAAGAAAAAATAAACGGATCAGTGTTGTAAGTCTTGGGATTAGACAATACCATAATGTATTTATAAACCTTTCTTTTACATGGCAATGGATCAAATTCCTGGCAATGCTTTGGCCATTTCTCATCTCACAGTCATTATATCCTGTTTTGTCTTTTAAATTTTCATCCTGAATCAAAACATATAAGAATATAATCCCAGCAGAGGATTTTGGAAAATGATAGAGGGGAAAGTACAAAGGTTCTGTCACAGCTGGGAGCCAGCACAGACCACCAGACAACATCAAGTATTCAAAAACGGATTTGCCCACCCAGCAGAAAAATAAGCAGAGTATACTGGATTCTGAAGGTGGAAAGGTGATGTTCCATGAGAAGTATAATTTGACAAGAAAATCAGGTCAGGAGATTTGTCAGCTGCTTATAGAAACTCCGTTAAAACGAGAGACATAGAGATTGCAATAAAGATCAAGGACTGAAGCAAGAGGGAAGTGCATCTGGATCTGGTCTCTGAAACTTCAAAATCTAATAACATACATAAACCAAAATCTATGGACAAGCTGATAAAATTGTGCAGATATATTGATGAGATTTGAAAAGTCACAGCACAAAAAGAAATATAATTAGCAAGGTACATATAGAATAACAAGGTGTTTTCTGTAAAACATGAATTGTTAAAGAAAAATCGAGGAACGAATTGATTCACCACTCAGCTGAGAGAAAGCTATTGACTAGTGACTCCAAGAAAGCCAGCTCTGTAATGCCTGTTTTGCTCCTTGTTCACCGAAAGGGTCAACCACAGTAAAAGTGTTTACGTCAGTAAGAAAATGTTGGAAATTCCTGCTAAATGACAGAAGAAAGAGATCAGGCCATGCTTAGGTGAGTTAAATGACCTGAGATGTGCAAGGCTGATGGATTTCACCTCACCCTGTTCAGCATCAACATCAACATCTCCAAAGTTGTAAATAATTATCTTCAAGGACTGTGGGGAAGAGGTAAAGTTTTGAAAGACTGAAAGGGCAAGAATAACAACTATCTTTAAATGTAAGAAGAAAGAGAAGGTGCAGAATTACGGCCCAATCCCTTTAAATACAATTCTCAAACAAACAGAGGAAGCAAATAGAACATGACAAAGAAAAGAGTTATAGGCACATGGATTAATCGAGAACGAGTCATTTCAAACAAACCTCATTTCCTCTTATAAAAAGAAAACAGGCATTGGAAATCACAGAGGTGATATAACTTTACATGAGTGAAGTTTTTAATATGTTACATGTTAGAAAAAAAATTCAAAAGCAAACTAGGAAAATGCAGCTTAGATTAAACTAATATAAGGTTCTGTGGAACTAGCAAAAGAAACCTTTTTCAGTTTCTCAGTTAATCCTTAACAAAGTAGAAGACTGCATTTACTGCAGAAATACAGGAGGTCTCTCCTGGCAAAATTCCTGTTCCAGAATATCTTTAAGTGGCATAGATGCTGGAATAGACACTATACTCATTAAAACTGACAATCTGACAAAGTTGAAAAGGGCTGCAAGCACATTAGAGGACAGGCTTGGAAATCAAAATGATCTTGACAAATCAAAGCTACAGTTTGAAAAAGTATGGTGCTATTCAACAGGGACAAGTGCACAATACAGCTCTGAGTTGGAAAACACTACAGAAATCAGGGATGGAGCAAGCGGCATGGGAGCAGTCCAATTAAAGGATTGGGTGTAACAGGATGCCTTTGCATCAGTATTTCAGTTCTGATGAGATACAGAAGCAGACCACATTTCAAGCTTTGCTTTACACACAGAGAGCTCTTGGAACACATGAAACTAGATTCCTTTCCACAAAAGCTGAGCCAGAAGACTGATTTAGGTGGACCCAAACACATTGCAGCTGCTATTGGGCATGAAGGCTTCAGTACTAGACTAAAGTTAGTCAGGGGTGCAAATCTCTGACACATGGATAGTGTGAAAAATCATGAACTCAACACAACTGTTGCACTCCACATCTTGATTCCTGTTGCCACACACTATTTGTTAAAGCACTCATCACCTTAATGCATCACAAGCTGACTATGAATCAGCTGTGTTGTGAATAAGACAAATGTGACAGTGGGATTATGTGTGATCTGTGAGGCATGTGAAACAATCCTTTTCTATCTGGTAAGATCTCCATGAGAGTACTGCATTCAGTTTTAGCACACTACTTCTAATTAACAGTTGGAGCAGTTTAGCCTAGAAAGATCAGAGGAAAGCCATGAGAAAGATCACCACTCTCATAAGCATAAGTTGCGTGGAAAGATGTGGGACTGTTTTATCTAGAGAAAAGAATGGTGAAATGGTAACAGCTTTCACGTCCAACAAAGGCTGCTGCAGAGAGAGAGAGGGGATAAATTGACAGCTGTGTCTATTGTGGGGGAGGCAATACAGATTGCTCATAGGAAAATCTGCCTCATAGAATGGCTGAGAACCAAAAAAGCCAGAAAGATTTCAGTATTCACAACACAGGAACGTTTTACAAACAGGTTAGACAAGCATCTGTCAGACTTGTTTTAAACACAGTTCATTCTGCCTCAGGAAGGGAGATGGACTAGATAATCTCTTGAGATCACTACCAGAGATGTTTGCTTCTGTTTTAAATGTAAAGAGTAAAACTACTCTTTCCTGCTGCTTTCATCTCATCTTTCTAACTTTTGAATCATTCCACTGATCTTCCATCTGCATTTCATGTTACATCTTTCTACTCTTTCCATTATCCATCCCAGTCTATGTCTCGGTCCCATCTCCACCTTTCTGCTTTTGGCACTGTACTTCATCTGTGGCATTGCTTCTGTTAGGGTAGCCCTCTTTTTTTCCCAACTGCAAAACAATGTGCCTGTCTTATTTCAATTTCCTACATAATCAAAGCATTTGCATATAACTGCTGAACTGAACATTGTATCTTCATTCACTTCCCCTAGTGTTTACGCAATGAGTAAAAATGACAGTGTTGAAGTTAGCTTCTTTTTTTATTTCAGCACCTCCTTTTATTCTTACTGACCAAGTAAATTCAGAGTCTATTTTCCTTCTTTTGATTTTACAGCCACACAGTTGCCATCAGATGCTCTATTTTTTTCAAAATACACAAAGCAAAGCTAGAATTTATCTATGCACTCTCTATATGCTTGCAACCCACTGCCTGAATTAAGCTCCAGAAGTTCACTGCCAAGTCCACAACCTTCTTTTAGTGCAATAACAGCCAGCTGGCACAAAGACATGTTGAAAGGAAGGAAAAGAAGGATTCTATGGAGAAAATTAACTTAATTTCTGTCTTTGTTAGAAGAAGGCACTGTCTACAAGGCCTGAGATTTAAAAGCAAACTTGCTCTGTCTTAAATGTGATTTTCAGAAGTAGTAGATGCAATATTAAATTACTATTAGTTTTACAGTATATTTAATTTGTTAAAAAGTTTATTGGTGATCAGTTAATTTCTAATATGTCCCATGATAACAGCTATGGGCATTCCTATTAAGTAATTATTAAAAAAGAAAAGGTAAATTCTGCTTATTTTATTCAAGCAAATTATCTCTCTTGTTAAAAATTGTATTAAGCTGAACTACATCATCAGTACTAAAGAAAACCTTAATCTCTTCAGCTTTCTGTGTCTTGTACATTCTCTTTACATCTTGGATAGCACTTCAAGAAACTGTATTTTGAAAAAAATATTCATTCCATTATTTTTTTCTTTTCATTTCCCTCTTTTTCTCCTATCAGCAAAATGAGTTCAATGTTCACTAGCAAATGAGATGTTCAGTATAAGTGCACAACAGAAGCACTTTATACACTTATTTCTTGCTGGTGGATCCATTTCTATATTCAATATTTTTATAAGCTCAAGGAAAGCATAACTTGACTGATCTACCAAATATACTACCTGATAACATCCATTTGAG
>WBMV01002163.1:409122-433288 GCA_013396655.1 Campylorhamphus procurvoides | reverse complement strand
GGGGGGGGGGGGGGTCTAGTCTTGTTTTGAAGAGAAAAAATATTTGCATAATTCACTCAGCAATAGCTTAAGGATTTCTTGAGGACAAATAGAGATGTTTCAACTGGAGGATTGTATGTTAAGAAAAAGTTTTACTTTTGATTTTAGATAGGAGCCTATTTTGTTAAAAAGAAAAATTAAGAAAAGAAAGTTGAGC
This sequence comes from Campylorhamphus procurvoides, assembly GCA_013396655.1. Classification (NCBI taxonomy): domain Eukaryota; kingdom Metazoa; phylum Chordata; class Aves; order Passeriformes; family Dendrocolaptidae; genus Campylorhamphus; species Campylorhamphus procurvoides. Next base: position 433,092 of record WBMV01002163.1, on the reverse strand, counting down.
CTTATTAGGTATTGAGTTGCACCAATTATTAATATTATAGAAGCAGCTGTTCTGTATTTTTTTAAATACAGACCATCCCCAAAAAGGAAATTTATAGTTTTAGTCACATTAGAGCCTCATGGGACATTAATAAAGCCCTCCAAGAATGATTTTTAAATATGTCAAAGGACTGCAATTTTATGCATGTGTCAGAGTGCACAAACATGCAAGACACATTCAGATGGGTCCCTATGAGGATGTATTTTCATGTTCAGTGTGCTACTTGAAGTACATGCACAGCTGGGATTGCAGCTTCAGCAGAGCTGGGATGAACACTTTGCTGCGCTGCAAAGCCTCCAACAGGACCCGTTTGAGCCACAAAAATCCTCCAGCACACGGATACTCAGACCCTTTTCAGCCTTTCCCTAATGATCAGAAACAACTCTGCTGGCAGCTCTCTGAATCACAGGACTCCCACAGCTCATTGAAACAGTGGTGCTGAGCAGGCACTGATGCCAACTAGGGTTACATAGCTACATACAAAGGTAGTCCAAGCCAAAATCTTCACATATGATTCTCAGAATAAGCATTTATGTGTCCATCTCACTAGCAAAGCTTACACCCTTTAGCATAGGCCACAGACTTGACTTATCATCCTTATCTTTAGGTCATGGCGAGGTAGGGGGTAGTTCAGGCTTGATTTTTTATTCATCAAACAAATGCAAGTTTGGGGTGAAACAATTTAAAATCATGCTAGATTTTTAAAAAGCAAAAACTGTTGTGGCTAGATAAAAATACAAAAGAAAGTGAAGAACATCATCTCAGTGTTTTCAAATGGCAGTATGTTTAAATTGCAGCATTCTGAACGGCACTTCACAGAGAACGTAAGCAAAAGATTCATAAACAGCAGGAGCAAAGCAGTTGTTTTGAGTCTGGCTAACCATTTCATGCATTTCTTTCCTGCAAATTGGTGTATCTGTTATTCCCACAGCACTAATTAAGACAGTTACCTGTGACACAGTGAAAGACTTGAATCAGGGCTCCTGCAAATTAAATTGCTGCTCTAAGTACCAAATTGATGGCCAGTCCAAAAGAGGGGTCTCTCAGGGTCTCCTCTTGGAGGTCTTAGGTTTTCTGGACTGAGTTCACCTTTTGTAAAGGGAAAACAGCAGGTGGACCTACTGCAAGACCTTTGGACCAGACCTTTTTGATTCTGTATCTGTATCATGGGTCTCACCCTGCAAGTACAGAACATACATACTGCTATTGCATGGATAATACATTAAAGACTTTGAAGCTGCCAGGTACACTGATAAAGAAAGAGAGATAAAAACCTCAAAGTGAATTTTATTATGAGTAATATCAAAAAAATCTATGTCCAACATGAAATATTCCAAGTTTACTGTCCAAACGCTTCATGGAAGGTTCTTCAGAAAATTGAAGAACAATAATATTACAAACTGGCACTGACTAGTTGCATTAAGGAAATACTGAGGACAACAGATAGTTTTATATCTACCTTTTATAATATCTCTTCTTCAAGTATTCTGAAAAAGACTTTCCAGGTTCTAATCTGATTAGAAACACATGCTTCCTCAATTCTTTTCTATAGTGTAAGTAAGCAGAAATTACTCTGAAACGTGTGCTACCCTTGCTCTCTGTGCTCCTGTGTCTTTCTCTCCTCTTTTTCCTTTGAGAGAGGAAAACTGCAACAGTTTAGCTGACTGTTAAAATCTATAAAATGTATGGAAAAGAGGGTGCCATAAGAGACAGAGAAGTGGATATTCAGAATGTTTTTTTAAAAATTGTACAGAAATCTTCCAGGTATGTGTATTCAGAAGAACATGCAGAAATCATATTAAGTGGTAAAAAAACTCTCAGATTTCTGAGAGCTGTACATTCAGAGTGGATATTAGCCTTTCATTTTCAAGAGATTGATATTTTTCTTAGTTTGTTCCAATTACTTTTTTTTTTTAAAACAGATGAATACAAATTCTTCCAACATAATGGCTTTGGCTCCTAACACTTCTAACAAAAGAGAGACAGTGTGCATATTTGGAACTGGAGATTTTGGAAGAGCTCTGGGGCATAAAATGATTCAGTCTGGCTACCCCGTGGTGTATGGAAGTCGAAGCACCCAGATATCAAACCTGATTCCTAAGGATGCAGAAGTGTTGAGCCATGCAGAGGCAGCACAGAAAGCTGCCATCATCATTATAGCAATCCAGAGGCAACATTACAACTTCCTAACTCCACTAGCAGAAATTCTCCGTGGAAAAGTCGTGGTGGACATAAGCAACAACTTAAAATTAAACCAGTATCCCGAATCCAATGCAGAGTACCTCGCTCAGCTGCTACCTGGTGCTAAGGTTGTGAAAGCCTTTAACACTGTGTCAGCCTGGGCCTTGCAGTCAGGTGCATTGGATGCAAGCCGGCAGGTAAGTCTGAGCGACAAGGATTTCCTTTGTCATAGCGTTAGTCATCATATGGCTTCTTATTAGCTAGACAAAACATACATGGGACATAGGAATCAGACAGTGCTGAAATGGTATTTTCTCTATAGTCTCCGATTTTAAACTAAAAGTGAGCTAAAATTTCCTTTGGGTTTGTAATATTGCACGACAAGGAATATCAATAGCTTGCCTCTGAACTCAGTAAGGTGTTTAAAGACACTAGAGAAGAAAGGAAAGAAAGATGACAGAGTTACAAAGAGAGAGACAGCAAATCAGGAGGATGTGAGAGTTGCATCAGTTGTTCATCAGGCTTGTAAAGTTAAACAGAAAGGAAATCGGAGGAATATATCAAAGCAAGAACAAAATTAAGAAAGAAAAACCAGGGAGGCAATGGATATGATAGAGCAATCAGTATGGGCAACAGAAGTGAGCTGGAAGATGAATAAATTACTAAAGTTTTTTAAATCATAATCCATTGCCATGTAAGTTTAACACAACATCAGTTTGTGCGAACCATTTTAACCTGCTCCTTAACCACAGACCAGCATGCACAGAGTAGGTCATAGGAAACAACACTGCAGCTTATTTGAAGACAAATCATTTATTATTGCCCTGCTTTCTGCCACTTTGAGGGTGCTCTTGCACAACTCATGAAACCACCCAACTACTCAAACCATTGCGAGCTTTGCTTTCTGCTGCCAGATAAATGGTTTTGGCTAAACTAAAGGCCCAACGGCTCCCAGGCTTAGGTGCTACAAGCCTTCATCCTCTCAATGGGAGCAGAAATTGCCCCCATTCTCCCAGTTCCAAAAGGATATTGTCTTGCACACTCACAGAAAGGACAGTTTCTTCATTATTTCACTAGACATGAAAAGAACTAATATTTACTTCTGTGATAGGCCACAAAAATCTGTCAAAATAAAACATCTGTTTGTTTTTGGCTGCAGGTGTTTGTCTGTGGAGATGACGTGGAAGCTAAACAAATGGTGATGAATATTGTTCGTGCACTGGGTCTCACGCCACTAGATCAGGGATCCCTCTTGGCTGCTCAGGGAATAGAAAATTATCCTCTGCAGCTCTTTCCAATGTGGAAGTTTCCCATGTTTTTGTCCCTTGGCCTAACTGCATTCTTCTTCTTCTACTGTTTGGCTCTTGATGTAATTTACACTTACGTATATGAAAAGAACAACTTTTCATTTTTTATTGCAATTACCATTCCAAATCGGATCTGCCCTGTAATGGCACTTATCCTTCTTGCCTTGGTTTATCTTCCTGGTGTACTTGCTGCAATTATTCAGTTATATAGAGGTACCAAATACCGCCGTTTTCCAGACTGGCTGGACAAATGGATGCTGTGTAGGAAACAACTTGGACTAATAGCCTTGGCATTTGCTTCTCTGCACGCTGTGTTCACTCTCGTTAGTCCAATGCGTTCCTTCGTAAGATGGAGAACAAGCAAAGGAATCATCTCCCAGGTAAGTTCTGTTCCCTGCTCTATGTCTTCCTTTCTTCTGGCCTTTATACAAATACTACCTTCTGTCTTGAGCTTCAGAAGTCCATGTGGACAGCCTAATGATCTTTCCAATAGGATCCTGTTCCTAGTTCCTGTGTTCCTTTTAATCATTGGTATATCTAAAGTTTTTTGGTATTATGTTGAGCTGAGGGGATTTCTGGCCCCCGTCTTTCTCCTAGATAGTTGACATATTAATAAAATAATCAGGGAAAATGGAAATATTAATAGCACTTTAAAGAAACATATTTCCCCGCTTCTCCATATACCTTTAAGAATAGAATGTATTTTGACTTTCTGATCTTACCTAACAAGAAAGAATCACATATCTGCCCTCAACAATAGGTCTACAGAAATGTAAAACAGGTACCACAATTACAGATACATGGAACCTGCATGTAATATAATGCCTCCTTCTTGAGTAGGCATTTAAAGTAAATCTCCAATGATTTCATAGAGTAAATGTATAACAATTATCTCCCAGTTACCTTAAAGGATGTTTCTTTCTGCTTATTCATCCTAAAACTGCTACCACTTCTTTTCTTCAGGCACTGAACAACAAAACAGAACCACTCGACACCACTAATGCCTGGCTTAGTGACTCTTATTTGGCTTTGGGAATTTTAGGATTTTTTTTCTTTGTTCTTGTGGGAATAACCTCCTTGCCTTCAGTCAGCAACAGTGTCAACTGGCGAGAATTTCGATTTGTACAGGTAAGAAAATGACTTCTTCCCTTATAAACTCTGTCCACAGGCAAGTTGCTAGAGCCTTATGGCTGTGATCCATTGGTATCTCCAGATGTGGTGTGTGTACTCTCCGTGATCTGACTGTGAAAAAAAATCTACATGGCCATAGAGCTTACCTGTAAAAACCCACAACTGCTCTGGTGGCTGCCTATGATACAACTGGGATTACTGCAGAAACAAAAGAAAGTTGGGAAGATGTGAGCTCCTAAATGAGAAACAGAAAACTGGCTTTGACATCAAGTTCCACAATTACACTGTCACAAAATAATTCAGCCATTTATCAGGCTAATTTGGTTGGTTCACAGATAATTCAGTCAGAATGGGTCTGAAAAGTTACTTTATAACTCGAATCCTCTCAGTGCCAAGCATCTAAAGAGAACTGGCAGTTGCTGCAGAATGTAAAACCTGATGTGCCTATAAACAGGCTACCCCTAGTAACACTATAATCTCAGCCCTCCTTTCGGAGGAAGTTTGGTGCAAGCTGCCATGCTTCTGCAGGAGCTGAACTGGATGGGAGGGGAAGCAAGAGAAGGGGAAATTACTATCAATGAATGTTTTATCAAGGCAAAAAACTTACACAGTATGGTACTTCTGGATGGATTAGCACTAGAGCATAAAAATCTTGGATCTTTCCAGTGAATGTCAGCATTTTCTCTGATTTTTCAGAAATATGACAGCTACTAGGCAGAATGTGTGAGCCAGGAAAAATTATCAGGGTTATTGACAGAGGAAAAAACCAAACTGTGTTGCCCCTATAACCATTTGAATGAATCATTATTAAAAAAAATAAGAGCCTTTATGTTATGTAAAACAGTTTCATTTCACCAGTCCCCAAACTGGCACATGCCATAAATCTTACTGTGTTCTTAAAATTCGATTTGTTCTGTTTAAATTTATTGGTTTAACCTCCCCTTCTTTCTTTCTTTCTTTTGTCCTTCATTCTTCTCTAGTCCAAACTGGGATATCTGACACTGATTTTGTGTACTGCACACACGCTGGTTTATGGTGGAAAATGGTTCTTGAGTCCATCAGCATACAGATGGTATCTTCCAAACATCTATATGCTCTCCCTTGTTGTGCCATGTATTGTACTAGTTGTCAAATTTGTGCTGGTATTTCCTTGTATAGACAAACCTCTCACACAAATTCGACAGGGCTGGGAGAGGAATCCCAAATATTCAGAACAATCAAATTACATTATAAACAAGTCTGCCGTATAATGAGACTAAACTGTATCATAAAAATAAAAAAAATATATTATGAAGGTATACTGAAGTCTCGAACCTACTCTACCTGGAGAGAAAAAGTGAAAATCTTGGCCAGGCCCTGTGTAAAACAAAGCCTCCCCAATGACAAGCTTAAAATGCCAATCAAATGAGGCCATTGAGTTTCTGCACCCCATGCAGTCTTTCACACATGTGCAGGCCCTTTCCTTTACTCGATATATATCCCCCCTTGCCTGTTTACCCTTCATTCCTAGGAAGGGTATATGAGAAGTAAGTGCTGTTCCATGTCCCTCCTCCACTGTTCCAAACCTTCTCCAGAGCTAGGCAGATTCACAGTAACCTGTGCTGTTAGGCAGCATCTGCTTCTCTCCCCTATCTTGTCTAGTGGGACTCAGGTCTACATGCACCTACACACACCCACAGAGGTCCATATACACACCTGCATATGTTTCCACACATTTCCCCATTTCCACAAATTTCCCTGTTTCTACCCCTAGAAGCCACCAGAACAAGTGCATGATGGGTGCTATCTCTTCCTCCTGGCATGAGCTTATCCTCCATTAACATCTGATCTGTAGAGATAGTTGAGTAAGGTTTGTTTAGTTTATGTACAATGATGTTTAAAATTTATGGGTCAAGGACTGCTGAATGCTTGGTTGTACTGTTCTAGTAGAAACTCAAGGGCAAGGGGAAGAAGAAAAGATCAAACTGGCAGACAGATGTGAGAAGTGCTCACAAGCCCAAGCTTCGCAAGTATAGGCAAAAAATGATCTGTGATATTTTGTGTGAGCAGTGAGCTATAAGGAAAAACACTGAAGGAAAATCCTTTTGTATGAGGGGGTTGTATTATACATCATAGGTATATTTCATGAAGATAATGCTGTTGGTATTTCAAAAAATAAATCTTTGGATGTGATATTACAGATATTCTATGAAAATAGACATATTTTAAAGACAATAAAGATGGGTTTTTTACACTGTTGAGCTCTGTTATCATTTCTGGAGTCTCTTTTGCTATGGTGCAGCTACTGGTGTGCTCAGTTGCACAAAGATTTTGGAAAGCCCCAGGACAAAGAAAAAAATGGGATCCTATCTTCAGCCAACTGCCTGGACTCACTTTCCCCAGTCTTTGCTTCTTGGATGCTCACATTAGCACATCGTTGCTTAGTCATCAAAGTGGGCTGAGAATATTGGGGAAAAATACGATCCAGCTGGGATGGTGACCTTCTCTTAAATTGCAGAGGACAGTCTTCTTTGGACTGGAGAATAAAGAAAAGGCAAAATGTCCTTGCTTTTATAGGAAGATCATTGCTTCCTGTTTTTCTGCCTTTCTGTTGTTCTCCTCCCTGTCCATTCAAAGAATACTCACAGACATGAAAGTATGAACATGCTAACTAGTACAGATAACTGTGCTTTAAAACAAGAATTATCAAGCCTTAAAAAAATTTAAAAACCCAAACAAACAACATCTGAATTATGCTTCTCCAAACATTTCTCAACAATTGAGTCTTTTTTAATTCTAGACATACATCCCCTCCTCATATCATCCTCTGGCCCAGAATCTGTTCTTAACACCCAAAAGAATGGTAAAGGAGTTTGGGATATCAGCAATTGATGAAGCCAGATTTCTTACAACTAATTCTGGTTTCAAGTACTCTCACTAACCACCACTGGTGCATATGTTATACTTGTCCTAAAGTGATATGCATATATTGATACAAGTTTTTACAGAAGTTTTCCTTGGCCTGTGCCATGATGGAGTAGTACTACATTTCAAGCTTCCTTCAATGATTTTTCACGTTAATCTTACAGAATCATTTCATGCAGAAGGGATCAGGTATAGGCTCAAAGGGCCTAATGACACCACCATTGTGAGTATGACTGTAACATTTTACAGCTCCCCAGAGAAAAGGGAGGTGGAAGCAGCAGAAACAGAGAAGGAAAACAAGATGGAAGAGAGAGTTTGTGTGTGTATAGGTAAAAGAGGAAGGGACAGACAAAGCAGAAAAAAAGTAGCAGCAGCCTCAGTTAATATCCTCTAGATTTGCCATTTGGGGGGCAAATTCTAGTCTTGATGACACAGTTATTCAAAATTTATGTTACTACAAGTACCAACAGTTCCAAGGCACCTAGGCATATTGGGGTTTTATATTACTTTTTAAAGGATTTATTTTTGGGGGTTCTGCCTGTATAAAACCTACCTTTCCTCTTTCAGAGCTGAGTTGGTGGGTTGGAGTTAAAACTGCAATAGCCAGGGCAAGTCTCATACATTTAAAAGCTATGATTTTGAAACAAAACACTACAAATGCTCTGCATCCTTTCCTGCCAGCGAACAGGCTCCTGTGTGTTTCTGAGTGCCTTGTGTTAAAGAGAATCACATGCCAAACCAGCTCTTCTTTACCGTCATCGAGAACTGGGACAAAGTAACAGTGGCCTGACTTAACACTGCCTTGTACACTCGCTCACATCTAAACCACAGTCTCAAACACCCACAGGACTGCCGTTCCTGCAGGAGAGGCAAAGAATTTCTCTGGGAATGGCTATCACATTGCTTTGCTAAGTGAAGACACAGGCCAAGATGCACAGGAAATGCTAATCAGCTGGGTATAATTTGCAATTTGCAGTTTTCTCCAAGGATAAAGTGGCCATATCTGCTGTGTACCAGCTAAGGAGGCAATGGTATTTGCTTACATGGGGTATGTGCAGCAGCTCTCATGGGAAGATCCAGAGTCCTTGCATCAGAACTCAGCAGCAGGTGCTTTGTTGACTTCCGTAGGTAATACATTAGATCTTCACAAGCATTTGTTTTTCCAGCCTCAGTGAAGGATTTCATATCCTATTATTCTTGGCCAGCTGGGGAGTATTTGCTTTAATAATTTACATATTTACTTCTTCAACATGGTAGAGAACACAAATTCCTTCAATAATGGTACATGATAGTTAAAGTATTCAATGGCAGTATTTGAAAACAAAGGCCAGGGCCTTGAAAACTGTTGGTAGCTTGTATACACTTCTTGTGGCTGAGCTCTTGGTATTTAGCGTTTTTTTTCTTTTACTGACAGAGCCTGATCAAAAAGGAGATTAGAAGGATGAGGAAAGGAATTTTGAAAAAGGTGTTTTACATGTGGTTCCCAGAAGCCATGAAGAGCTTTAAATGCATATGTATACATAATGCCATTCTAAGAATTCCTGCAGGAATAAAGCATTGATTATCGGACCTACTTCTAAATCAGAGTCAACACTTGGAAAATACAAATTACAGCTTTTTAAATAAATGGTCACATGGATATTGTCACAATAACAACTAAGTTTGTTTTTCACTGCATAAGTTTTATTCTGATGCACTACATCACAGTAGCATAGACAGCATAGCGTGCGTAGACCTCCTTCACAATATGGCTACCTTAAATTTCTTTTCCTTTTTGCTATACCTAGGGAATATCTATTTCAATCAAAATTTTTGCTTATTAGTGAAAAGAAAGTATTTTAATTAACTAGATTTGCTTGAAACAGAATGGGATGTCAGACACACTGGCCCCAGGGGATGGAGCTGACACCACAGATATTGCTGGATCCTGAACCATGAAGATCTGAGCAATTCCCTTTAGTTCCACCACAGTGCACTGTGCATCCTGAGATCTGCAACTTATTTTTGTTCTGCAGCACGACCTTTTGTCAGGCTTCTCTGCCTTATCTGACAGTCACCTTTCACTCCAAGACATGACACTTCAAGACCCAGTTTACAGAGCCCTTTTTTTCCTGTACGTCAGGTTTTTGCAGCTTTGCTCTTGTAACCTCCTATCAGACGCAAGATTTTACAAGGGCATCTTTTATTTCAAACACTGGTGAGCATACTGGGTTCGCTAGATCAAATAAAAAACTGGTGAATAATATGAACACTCGCAGTAGCTATGTAACTTAGGTTTGACTGGTCTTCCATACTACAATTAACATATTTAATAAGCATTCCGTGTTCCCATAATAGCTTAAATATGGCTTCTCTTCCACACACTATGGAAGCTTCTCTCTCTAACAGAAGGTCTTTTTTTTCCTCTGCATTATATATGCTTTTGTTGTGGATCTCCATTTGTATCACTAATTCCTGACCTTAACATGAATGGTTTGCTTCCTTGAAGAAGCTGACATTCCTCAAGACATAATTTTTTTATCTATCACTGTGAAAAACTGCACATCTCTTCTTGCACACTGCCTTAATTTAATTTGAATCTATGAATCCAGAATTGACATAAATATTACCTCTGACAAGACTAGACCCCTACATACTATTTTATTAAGAGAACCTCAGTGCCACAAGAAAAATACACTGCAGAACCTTGAGAGAGCATGAACCTCAGAGAAGTGTATGAAACTTAGCTAATGCCTCCAAATGGTGCAAGCCAGATATTTTTTTGTTTATATGGCTTCACATATACCCTTTATTCTTGTCTCTTTGCTTCCACATCCAGATTTGCTTCTTATTTGAGAGAGCCCCTTCACTGTACTTGCTTCTCTTCACACTTGTTCAGATTTGAACTAAGAAAAACTTATCTGCAGTCAGTAGTCTCAAGCTATTAAATATCAGTGCAGAGGCCTTTCCTAGTTTATTATCCATTAATTTTTTTTGTCCTCAGTTTTATGGAAGATGGTAAAACGTAGTTTTTATAATCCTCTTCTTAGAGAGTTCAGGAAAGAGATAAATGAAAAATGGGAAAATGGAAGTTGTTGTAATATGCTAATCATTATAGGACCCAAGTGGTTAAACACCACCAGACGAAACCAGAATGCCCCAAAAAAAGCATGTTTGGGACATATTATCTATGACAGAGTGTTGGCATCAAAGGAGAAAAGTCTATGGAACAAAAAAAAAATAAAAGATTTATTACAATGAGGAAGAGAGAGAGAAGGAAAGGAGAACGAAGAAGACAAAGATGTTTTTCTCATTTTCTACCGCCTCCATGACAAAAAAGGTCACACATTTTTGACTGCATGGAACAAATTATTTCAGTACTCTATAAAGAATTAAATTAACAGTTTCATCTTGGCAGTCCTAGAGTTCATATTATCCTTTAGGATCCCACCATAGGCTTCTTTCCCCCATCTAAACTGGTACGAGTCTGCCTATTTTCTCATCCTTCACAACAACCTTTCCAAAGGTAGCTGCCACCTCACACCACACCAGTCACTGTTGAGCAGCAGCAGTAACAAACCCAGCTGTGCAACAGGCACAGGATTTTCATGTCTTGATATTGAATGTAGTTGGAAAAACAGTTTCCTTGGGGGAAAATAATCAGGAGAGATGCCATTGTCCAACTGCCCCAGTTCAGGATGGACACTGCTTAATGGACTGCTCTGTTTCAATGTGAGACACTATCATATTCATTTCATAATCAAAGAACAAAAAATCAAACATAGTATCTCCCCAAAGAAAAGGTAAACCATTAACACAGCATGAAAATTTGAACTAAAGGAAAGCCTACAGTACTCGATGAAGAAGTGAGAGCTGGGCAAACTGAGTAGAACCTGAAGACATGGCTGAAAAGGTAGTCCTTCCCCCTCCCCACTTGTCTAGCAATGAACCAGAGCTTCAGGAGCCCGAGGACAGGACAGATGCAGTGTCCCTGTCCCTCAGAACCAGCCCAGGCAAGCAGAGGAGATGGGTGCAGAAGCAATTGCAGGGAATTATGTTAAACAGATACAGGATTATAGTTTGTTTTGCTTGTAGCTTCTGATTCCCAATCTCATAAGCAAAGATTGGAAATCAAATCTCATCTTTAACTGGATTGGTCTAAAGATCAAACCTCATCACACTGCAGAAACTCCAGTCTGGTTTTACTACCAAGCCTGCCTAGCACTGTTGAGGTAAACAAACAATTTAGGATACCAAATCTTAGCAGGACCTGGGGGGACATCTCTGTCCAGTTACAGATGTCTGAGAAGGGTGAAGGGGCTGACTTGAAACAATACCAAATACCCAAGTACCACTGAATAACTTCTAACATCACTTCTGAAAGCAAACACCCATGTTTCCCGGCAAAGCTGTCTTCCCTGTCTTTTGCAAAGAAGCTGACACTTAGATTCACACTTAACTGTCATCACAGATGTATCTCAAGTTTCTTTAATGATCCCTGTGTCAGTGACTCATACAACATCACATAGGAAGTTAGAGGCAAGAAAAGGAATTGGATGCGGGTTTCCTGAAGCTAAGGATAGTTCTCTAATTATGAGGAGCTTTACAGATTAGAAAGCCAGAAGGCAACCTTGTGATTAGCTATTCTCTCTTCCTGCAGAACATGGGCTGTAGACACTGCCTAAATTAATTCCTTTCTGAATTATCAGGAGTTGTCATATTTTTTGGTTCACAGACCTGCTACAAATTTTCCAACAGTAATACAGACTGCTGTAAAGTTTAAGCTTCCTGACAACATGTAGTTTTATCCTAGCTACCATTTGTTATTGCTGGCAGGTAATCCATTAAAACAGGCTGCATTTGAGATATTCTGAAAGAACTGCTGAACTTCCTTTAAACATTAGAGAACTCACCACAACTTTTGGCAAATTGACAGCTGATTACCCTCACTGCAATACATAGCCTGATTATTTTTTTAACTGTAGTATTCGGCCAACATAACCTATGATTTCCATGACATCTGAAGTGTCCAGAATAGTGGCTGTATATGGAACATATATATTACTCCAGAGAAGAAGTTCAGGTGTAAGAAGAAAAACTGTGAAATATAGACACAGACATAGATACAGACATAGATAGCTAAGGAAGAATATAAATCCTAAAGGTTCTACTGCATATGTGGAAATTCAGCTGCACACTGAAACTTCTTGATGATGGCAATGAGAGAGTCAAGGTATTTCCAGTTACAACTTTTTTATTTTAAAATTAAAAATACTAATAAAATAAAAAACTAAAAATATTAACAGTCACTGTGAATAATCTCAAATTTGACCATAATTTCACAAAAAAACATGCTAATAAATGTTTGTTAATAACACTGTGAAAACAAGCATGTTACCTTCAGAATTACAGTTTTTGTAACCTACTCTAGTAAATTCACATGGAGAACAACTACCACATAAAGTGGGTTTCTAGGGAGTTTCTCAGAACTAGTGGCAGACCCACCATTACACATAACAAATCCCAACAATCATAAAATCACTGCTGAAGAGATATGCAAACTATATTGCCCTGGAAATCTTTATGCACAATGAGGGCAGATAGAGATGGAAGCAATTCAATGGCTGCTGCATTTTCAGCCACAGACCCATTGAATCCAGCTCTGAAGAAGGCAGTTGTAGTAGAAGAAAAAGACTGCATGTCACACTTCCAGCCCAAGACGTAGTTTGGAAAACACCAGCTGAAAACCATTCACAAAGGGCCTACTAGAAAGGGATATGCACCAGGTTAAAAAATGCTAAGGGATAGGAAAAAGAGGACAGGAGCAAGATCTAACACGTTTTTGTGATTTTCAGATGCACAGAAAAGTTACTTAACTGCTGTTGGGTTGAATGGCCACATACTGTGAAAAGGACAATGAAGACTCTGGAAAAAACTCCATTACACTAAAAATGGTGTAAGGATGTTGAAAAATTTCTTACAGACTACATAAATGTAATTGATTCATTTCACACAAAAAAAATTAGAGGTGAATGCAATTAAAAGGATTCAGGTCATTCTTCTTCTTATGAAGTTTCATAATCCAGTAACTAGAAAAAGCTGCTTGTATCTTCTAAAAAATAGTAGAAAAAACATAATCTATACAAATATATGCAACTCTGATATTGTTTAAAAGAGCAGTGGGTGTGAGAGAAACATACAGGGAGTATCACAAAAGCTTCACATAAAACCACAGCTGTACTTAGGCAGCTTTGGCTTGGTTTAAATCTGAAATTCTACTTAAATCACTTTATCCACAGGCTGAGAGTAAAGAAACTTGTTCATTTCTTCCCAAGTTTAGGCATTTGACATTTGATGCTGTTGTACTTATTTTCAAAGAACACAAAAAGGAAATATAAGGCTCGATTACAACTTCCCTTTCTAAAAAAAAAAATTAAAAAAAAAACATGAAGGGGAATGAGATTTAAATGCTTGAGCTAGGAGAAGTATTAGGACCATTAGGGAGACAAAACCCAGTATCAAATATCATTATCCCAGCACAAGAAAGATAAAACAAAAAAGGTTAGAGTTAAAGCTATACCAATTAGATTAAAAACCTGGATGTGCCTTGAAGACAAAAATAAAGTGAAAATAATTATCCTCATGTATCAGGTGAGCATTCTTTAGTATGGGTGGATTATCTCTTCAAAACATCAGGTCAAGCATGGATGCTTTATAAGTCACCAAGTTTAGTAAAGGGACACCAGCACTAGATTAAATGCTAAATGTCTGCGTAATGCCAAAGGTTATACTGCATAAAAAAATACTTGTTTATTCTTTAAATTATGGGAATGAGTGTGTGAATCCTATCACTTGCATACTTTTTGTTTATTCTTCTGAGATTTCCTAAGAACAGACAACTGAAAAAATAATCATGCTCTTTCATCATCTCGTTCTTTCCCCACACAGTTATGAGGAAAAAAAAAAAAAAGTGAAGTTTCTCAAGTAGGTCATCTAGCACAGTCACAGAGGATGTGTAAATAAAGAGGCATGGATTTTCCCCTTAGCTATCTGGAGAGAAGTTTCAGGGATCAGTCCAAACACTTTTCCTGTCAGAGATGTGCCAGGAAAACAGTAAAAATAAATTTAGCAGCAAATACAATAGCAGCAACTTCTTAAGTAGGCTTGCTTAGGTTTTAGAAAATATATTGTAATAAAATACACTAATTAAATTCAATCTGTTACACACAGCAGAAGAATCAAGCTGAAAAGGGATCACAGTGCTAGAACTAGGTGCAGTGCTAATGTACTCTGGGAATGTGTCGTAAACCCCAACCCTGGACATAATACATGCTTAAATAAGATTATATCTGCTGAATATTCATGCTGCAATTAGTTGAATTATGGAAGTACTACCTAAAGATTTTACAAGTTTAAAAAATTGAAAGACTCACGGCAGGCAGGGGTAGGGGGGTGTGGAAGCCTTGTCTACAAGGAGATAAAGAGCTACTGTTCAAAGACAGAACTAAAGGCATTTGACCACTCTTGACACCCTCAGCTTGAACTACTGCAGCAGAAGAAAATCAAGTACCTCTCTCTGGATGCCAAGTACTCATACCTCATATCTACCTTGAAGACAAATTTTAAAACCAGATCTTTCAGCCAGGATAAGGACACCCCTTATCATGGCTTCATGTTATGTTCCTGAGAGGAAAGGGCAGTTTCTCTTGCTTTCTGACTGGTTTTATTAAGAGTTCATAAGGGAAACAAAATAAAGCACTTAATCAACATTCATTCTCCACCCCTCCTCTCCTTGGACTCACAAACCTCCAGAGGAAGCAGACTTACTTATCACTCAGATTAAAAAAGCCTGGGCACTTCTACAAGCATGAAGATAGATTCTGTGACCTCTGCTTCCAGGCAGGACTTTAGCAGAGAGCTTCACAAGATTCATTCAGTCTTTACAATCATTGTAAGCTCCTGTGCAAAATAGGACTATGCAAGTATAACTCACTGGGCCCACTACTGGTGAAGAACTGTGGCCCTGTAAGTCCTAGATAACGAGGGCTATGAGCTATCATAAAACCATCTTATGCACTAGAACTACTGTGAAGTTGGCTCTGCCCTGAATACATATTTGCAGTTTTATCAGGCCCTTTCTTTCAGTGTTTTTTTTCCCAGTCTTCAATATTTTCATTACCCTCCTTGCTAAAACATGAAGAGAACACTAGTTTTGACCAATTTTTTGAAATATGTATGTAAAATATGTATGTGAAAGTCTGGCAGTTCTTTGCAGTTAGATGTGGAAGCACTGTTCTCAAGCTAAACCATCAGAAAGTCATTACTAGATATTAACTGATATAAAAGGTGATGAAATCCACCAAGAATGAACAAAGGCATAAAACCTGTGGATGAAAACAGAAATGGAAAATAACGGGAACATCCTTAGTTATGTAAATACCCTAGTCCAGAAGAGTGTGGAGATGACTGTGCTTATCCAGACTGGGCTCCCACACCTGACAGCAGCTTCAAAATTCAGAGTCCTTTTTTAGTGTTTACTGCCACCAACCAATTGCTCTGACTTTTGTTTAAATGAAATTCAAATGAAACCAGAAAGCTTTGCTGTAAACTTGCAGAGTACTATTAGATAGCTCAATTCATTCCTGACTGTAAAACATGCACAACACAAATGGAAAACACCAAGTGATTATTAACATCTGTAAAGACTCCTGAAACAGGACTATGATATAAAAATAAGTATTGTTCTAAATTAAACTGTACAGTTATCAGAACAGCAAAAAAGTAAAGTTTTGTAGCTTTTTTTAATTGGAGAATGCTAAATATTCTAGAGCACAGAGTACAGCAATTGACAGTCCACCTCGTCTCATTAACCCTATGATTTCTCATAAGCCCTGTGCATAGTTTCAAACAACATATGTGGATGTTTTTATTAAGAGGTGATGCAGAACCTGTATTTTATTTTCATGAAAATTCTAATAGTTTTAATGAAAGAATAAGAAATAATCACCTATAATGTACATATTAACAATGTATGAAAGGATTCAGCTACAAAACAACTAGACAAGAAAGAAGCATCAACATGACAAAAAATGTCTGACAAACCTGAAATGGAAAAAAACCTGTCCTGATAGCCAGGCTACCATGTCCTGAAAGTCAATGAATCAAATATGATTATGTTTGGATACATTATTATCCATAGCTGACTAATGATTTTTTACTTGACTGATCATGATCTTACTCTTTGTAGGTGAACAAAAAGATTCTTACTCCCAACAAAGGGAGACGAAATGTTCCCTGTGATATGTTTCTCATAAAGTATGGCAAAATGAGACACTTTAAGTGGCAGGTTTATGGCTAATTTTAGAAATTGCACTGCTTAACCAATCTAGTTATTTAGAACTATTATATCCAAACATTTACATATTAGCAAAAAACTTCTGAAAGGATTTCCAAAAATATATGCATGAGCCTATGTTAATTTTTTTCCAATAGAAAAACCTATATATAAACTCCTAAACCACTATTAGATATTTAAAAAGAGAGTTTGGCACAAAAAATTCCTTTTGGCTGAGGAATATTACAGCTCCCATTTAGATATCAGCATAAGACCCAAGGAGCCGCTCCTGCAGCAGGTACCTGAGGCCTGTCTAGGTGAGTTCTGTTACTACCTTTGGCAGAACTTATATTTGTACATGGTACAAAACAAGTACAGGTTAGAAGGACATCACGCAAGGGCCTTTATTAGAAGTACCAGTGTGACATCTGGTGGGCACTTTTTAGGACAGCAATAGGCTGATTCCTTCACTTTTTAGCAACCCATAAAGATCATGAGAAATTAAACAAAAGGAGCAAAAAAGCTAATAAGAGGAACAAGAAAAACAGCACGGACTATACATAAAAGAAAAAAAAATATTTACAACAGCCACAGCTGCAGGAAGAAATTTTTTGTTCACTGCTTTTAGGTGTACTCAAGTATGATAAAATCTTGTGACGGGAACTGCAAATATGTTTCATGTTGGCCACTTGGGGATGTGTGTTGCAATACTTGAGGCATTTTCAACACACACCCCACGCTGTAACAGAAGCATTAACTAAAACAGGCACTGAGAAGAGAACTCATGATCAGAAAAATGCCTTTTCCCCAGAGGGTGCGTCACATTTCTTTCACTCCCAGTGTGTTGAAACTTGTGATTCCCCCAAATGCTAGAAACTCCATTACATCATCGGTGGTAGTGGGGCACATGAAGAAATAAGTAAATAAAAACTAAACTTCATTTTCCTGAAGTTGTTTATTTGCATGCCACTTCTACTACATGAGTCACACGCAAACCAGCCCAAGACATCTGCCCAGTAGTTTGGCCAGTGATTGATTATGGAAATTAAAGATCACCAAACAAAAATAAATTCTGGTAGCCCTGCAGTGGTGTCAACTCAGTTCAAGCACTATACATGGAGAAAATCTATTTATCTAGATTCTCCAGAAACCTAGGAGGTAAGAATAAGAGCCCAAATGGACATCAAGCACTTAATGAGTGAGAATCATAGAATTCAGACACCTGAAATGCCATATCTATGCTCTGGATGCTGTTTTTCTCTCCAGAAGTACAGTCCCATGGCTGGCTAATCAGCTATGAGCTAATTTCTCACCTATCACCAGAGGAGGTACAGAGCATAATTCATAATTCCTAAATCCTCTGACTGCATCACTTGGCACAACTAAGCTCACTGCAGAACAAGGTGGGGAGAACAGCACACTGCTTTTTTCTGTTTTTTTTAATTTGCATAAATAATAACCCCTAATGCTGAGGGGTTCATCCACCAAGTGGCAGAAATTACTTTTTGGCTACCTAACAACAAGCCATCTTTCAAAATCCTAGTTGAAGGGAATTTTGTAAAACAACATTTCAGCTCACATGACCCATTGTACAACTAAAAATTTAATGAAGAGAACAAGCAACTAAGATAATTTTATTTTATCCCAAAGGTTATGCATTTCAGGCTTGACCTCCTGGACTATTTGTTTTTTTTTTTAATTAGGTTTTTAATTATATCATTTACAAAATCAGCAGTTGAACCAGGAATGTCCCTTTTGTACCTGGATACCCATGACACTACTTCAGAAGAATAAGGTTTCACAGCATTTTCTTTCCATATGCATCTGGGAGTTTTAAAAATTATGCTTATCATCCAGCTATTACAGCTGGATCCTAGCCTTTCAGATGGTAAAGTAGCATAATATATATTGTGATTCATATCAGAACATATAATATTGCAAAAAAGTATTGTACAGAGAAAATCAGATGCCTTATTAACGAACTTGCTCTCTGCTGCAATCATTTATACACAGTTCATTTTCATTTTCTGACTTCTGTCTGGCAACAACAGAAACCTGGATCCTGAATCCATGTTATTCAAAGGATTAAAGGAGTTGCATGACTTGCTTTAGTTGTCATCAATCTGTTTTTAATTATCCAAGCCTTTGGTATTGAAGCTTTTGAAATAAGGTACATGGATGGTAAAGGAATGAGGATCAGTTTTAAGTGGATATGCAAAGTAAGCATTATTGTAAATGTATTTTCCAGGTCACTTTTATCACATCTTTATATTTTAATTACAACTTTAGTTAAAGACCGTCTTGGGAACCATCTGACTGCAATACACCAGATCTAAGAAATTAGTGTTGTTCCTGAAAAACTGCATTTCAGCTTTCATTCTGTAAAGAACTCATGCCTGGAGAATGCACAAATTTTATTTATAATTAAATGAGTGTGGTAAATTGTGTTATTGTACTGTATTGGACAAAAGCTGACTATTAGCCTCAAAAATCTCAATATCACAACCTCACTAGCTGTACCATCCACAATTAAGGTTATCTTGCCTCAGGCCTTCAGTTATACTCTTGCTGATGGCCAGTGAGTGCTGAAGAATTTCCACAATTCTGAACACAGTGGAAACAAAGATGGGAATGAGTATGGAGTAAAGAAGTTGGCCACCACTGAACCATTCCTTAAAGAAGCTGAAGCTGGGAGAGAAAAGTCTGGAAGACAAGTAAGGTTGCAGAAAAATTGAGGTAGCTCAAATGGGATGATTAAAATCTATAGAAAATTTTGATTACCATTTTTGAGACCTATAAAGTCTCAGGAATGCCTTCCCCCTGTCCTCTATCCTTTCATTCACATGTGATGAATCCAACATAAAACTTGGCTATTAAAGAAAATTCTGTACAAAGTAACTGGCTATAGAACTGAGCATAAATTATGTGCAGTAAACAGAAATGAAAGAGTGGTGTCAAAGAGAAAAAAAAGCAGCAGAACAGTGGAGCACCATTCCTTCTGAGCACCAAAGGAGGCATTATATTACTGATGTCTGGTCTGTACTATACTATATTTACTTTTCCACTGCTTAAATTTATGCCTCTTCTCAAGTTATTGCAATTAAAAGGGTAAGGAGACTATTTCTTATTCTTCCTTAAGCAGTATACTTATCCGCTAGGCTGTGCTAAGTAAACACTTCAAGAAATTCGAACTTTATACTTTAATTCCCTGTCTCCTCCCTACCTTCTTTTATTGCAGTTCTGAAAAGGACAAATTCCACACCCAGCTTGCTACAAAAGCATGACGGCTCAGCACGCCAGCACCAAGCTCCCAGCTACTACACCAGATGGGAATGTAACTGGCAGCTCAGTTTGGCTCAGAGCTTTCAGTTCAAGGTGACCAGATTCCCATACCCTGTGTGAGCCCATGTCAGGGTTAAACAATCCAGATTTACAAGTAGAGAAGATGAGCAAGCAGAAAGCGTGTGACTTGTAATAGTTTCATGCTAACCTTTGTTCACTGTGTGGAAGCGTGGCACATACGATGAATGTGACTCGGGACCAGAGTTTAAGGCAGTAATGCTGTAACTGTAGCTCTGTTTTGAATTTCTTCTTAAAATCCTGTTACAAAGAATCCAGCAAACACCATAGAATGGAAACTGCATGTAATTTTCACTTTCTAAACAAAACTATTTTACTTAGGTCTTTTCTTTGGCAATTATATTGAATTATCTAAAAAAACCCCAAACAAACAAACCCTCCCCAAATCAAACCAACAAACAAAAACAACAAAAAAAACCACACAAGCAAAACAAAAAATCAAGACAATTGTATGAGCATCCTGTGTTGCTCAACTTCAATTTTTCCACTAGAGGGATTACACATCCTTTGAGATCTGCAAAATCAGACACTATTTATTCTACATAGAAAGCTATTTATTCTACACAGATTTCTTACTGGTGTATTTCCAATACAATGATCTTATCATAACTTAAAAGGTTAACACAGCTCAGTAGCCCTTCAGAAGGTAGGTATGTACTCATTAATCTCCTTGAACACCCTTCCTTCATAGCCTTCCTTTTCCTCAGATAAGGAATAAACAAATGCTCCAATGTAAACAAAATACCTACCCAACAATCCATATAAATTACATTCCTTGGTTACATCTCTGTTTCCTAGCTCTTTTGCTCATGTATGTTTAAATAATCTTGCAAATGCTAACTACTGAGTGCAGTGCACTTGGGCCCCTCACTACAAGACATTGTGGTGCTGGAGCATGTCTAGAAAAGGGTGACACAGCTGGTGAAGGGTCTGGAGCACAAGTCTGATGAGGAATGGCTGAGGGAGCTGGGGTGTTTAGCCTGAAGAAAAGGAGGCTCTCTCTCTACAACTACCTGAAAGGAGGTTGTAGTGAGGTGGAAGTCAGTTTCTTCTAGCAAGTAAGTAACAAATGATAGGACAAGAGGAAAAGATCTCAGGTTTAGGAAGGGAGGTTTAGATTAATTGGATTTTAGGAAAAATACCTTCACTGAAAAGGGAAAGGGTTGTTGAGCATTGGAACAGACTGACCAGGGAAGTGGTTGAGTCACTGTACTTCGAGATATTTAAGACATCTAGATGTGGCACTGAGGGACATGGTTTAGTGGTGGACTTTAGTGGTGGATTAATGGTTGGACTTGATATTCTTAGAGATCCTTTCCAACCTAAACAATTCTATGATTTGATGATTACCAGGAGTCTCAGCAGAAGTGCTGCAAATGCAGGAGGACCAGGTATATATGCTGAGTTAACACAGAAAAAAACCCACCTCAAATTAAGAAACACGTTCCTTTTCTATACAGCTACAGCTGTACAATTTAGTATCTTTATCTACCAACTGGTCTGAATCTTATCAGTTTTATTCCCACTGAAGCAGTTAAAAATTCATTCCTATTATCTTTAAGCTACTGACAATACATATATACTATCTGACACTTTGCTTATCAGTGTGTAACTCCTCAAATCTTATCACTTATATTCTTTGCCACTTATTTTCGATCTTTCCAGCCTTTAATACTTTTTTATCACTATTCTTAGGTCCTATTTAAATTAGGAAGGCTTCTTGCCCAGACATTATTATACATACTCTAAGAAAGTTCAGCACAATCTCCAATAACCTGCACTGCATGTGATTAAGTCTGGTGAATAAATGTATTTGATCACTGCCCAGTTTGATAGTGATAGATGTTTAGTCAAATACTGTTGTGAGATATGTATTTCTGAAGCCAAAAAACTGGTCAGGTTCTTTTCTTTGTTTCTCAGCTGCCCTGAAAAGATGAGCATCATATCTGCTATCCTGTGTGATGAAGGTATTAATGATTTGTCTCTTTCATTTGGCAACTATTGATTATTAAATTTCGCAGACCACTACAGTACTTGTTTTCATGTCACAGGCAACTGTTAACAGTTTTAAGTGTAATTGGTGCTGAAATAATCAAATATATGCCATATAGATACTGTCTGGAATTCCTTGTTTACTGGATCATTTAGAAGATGAGAACTTTTCGGTTTTTAATGAAAGGTTTGCTGTAAATTAATATGCTTTAATTAATAACATCCTAGTCAAATTTATAAAGTTCTTTGGAAATTATGCTAATAAAAAATAAAATGTTATGCTTTCGGAATTCTGACAGCAGACCATTTACCCTTCAAGGTCTCCATCAGTAGATTTGTTTCAGTCATACAGGCCCTAGCAACTCATTTCTCATCACCTTGTAACAGAATTAAATACCTCTCACATGAGGTTCTAATGTTTTGCAAACACACAGTCCAGCTCAGACCAGGTTGTGACCATTTCAGCTGATGTTGCTCCCTGGAATACAGTGGTCAGTGGGATCAAACCACAGGCTGTAGCCTGAGTTCCTCCAGCCAGGAGGAGGCTGTTGGATCAAAGCTGGGCCTCCTTCAGCTTCAGCTTCGTTCAGCTTCAGCTTCAGTCCTTCGAGTAGCCCCGATCGAATACAAAAGGGCTCCCTAGCTCCAGTAGGACACTGGCATTCCCCGTTCCTGCTGAATTTGGACCTACAGACTGGAGAGAGGTTGTATAGTCTGTTTTCTGTCCTTGGTAACAGGGACAGGTGCTCACACTTTGATATCTATGGTACCAAAAGAAAACATGTAAGGATGCATTCTGTGATACATGCGATATACATTCATGAACTCCTGAGGTTGTGAGCTTTGTGGCCTTTTGGCAGATCATGAGAGGGGGATTTTAAAATAACCTGACATCAACTTAGCCATACACCAGTGAACTTGTACAGAGGTTTCCTGGTGCTTTAGTGGACCATAGCCGAGGCCGAGCAGCGCTGCCCCGAACGTGCGCCAGGGACCGGCTCCGGCCTGCGGCGAGCACCTGGAACCGGGGAGTCCTCAGCACGGCCAGCATCGCGTCATACCCGACCCGCACCCCGCCTCGATGGACCCGCACCCCGCCCCGCCTGCGGGTCCAGTCACTGACTGCGGGCAGGAAATGCTGCCTCGGGGCGGGCGGCCCGTACCACCGCGGTAGAGGGGGTCAGCTCAGGGGGCCGGAGGTTGGAGGCACTGGTCGCTCAGCCCGCGACGGCACCGCCCGCAGTCCCGGCGACCGGAGGCTGCCGTTTGCCCTGCACGGTCGGCACCTTCAGCCCCGGCCCTTCCCGGAGCCCGCGGCCCGCCGCCGCCCCCCTCTCCTCCCTCCTCCACCCCCCGGGCCTGTGCTGGTGGTTGCGCCCGGGCGCGGCCGGCCCGTGGCCGGGGCAGGGCCGGTGCCGCTGCCAGGCGAAGATGGCGTTCCCCGGGCAGCCCGCGCCCGCCGGCGGCTTCTACCAGGGCGGGGTGAGCGGGGCTGGCGGCGCTGTCCGGCCCGGGGGGAGCGGGGCTGTCCTGCCCGAAGCGGGGAGCGGGGTTGTCCTGCCCGAAGTCGGGAGCGGGGTTGTCCTGCCCGAAGTCGGGAGCGGGGCTGTCCGGGCTGTCCGGCCCGAGGGGGGGAGCGGGGCTGTCCGGCCTGTCCGGCCCGAGGGGGGAGCGGGGCTGTCCGGCCTGTCCGGCCCGATGGGGGGGGCGGGGCGGTCCGGCCCGAAGGGGGCGGCGAGGGCC